>CATIWQ010221607.1:0-10601 GCA_949673415.1 Euphorbia schlechtendalii | reverse complement strand
GAGTCGTTTTCTTTCAAATCCCCATAAGACACATTGGGAAGCTGTAAAATGGATCTTCAGATACCTTAGAGGAACTTCAAAGTTATGTTTAACTTTTGGAGATGGAAAGCTTACACTTGTTGGTTACATAGATGCAGATATGGCCGGTGATCTTGATGAAAGAAAATCTACATCAAGTTACTTATTTACATTCTCAGAGGGAGCTATTTCATGGCAGTCACGATTACAAAAATGTGTTTCATTATCAACTACTGAAGCAGAGTATGTTTCAGCAACAGAAGCAGGAAAGGAAATGTTTTGGTTAAAGCGATTCTTTCGAGAATTGGGTGTGCAACAAGAATAATACATAGTTTATTGTGATAGTCAAAGTGCATTAGACTTAAGCAAGATTACTATGTATCATGCATAGACGAAACATATCGATGTAAGATATCATTGGCTCAGACTTGCTATTGAAGAAAAAGAGTTCAATTTGCAGAAGATTCATACGGACAAAAATGTTGCTGATATGCTTACAAAGGTTGTTCCAAAAGATAAGTTCGAACAGTGTATCAAAGCAATCGGGATGGAGAGTCCCACAATGTAGTCGGGAGGGGGAGAATTGTTGAGTGGTGTTCCTCCAACTTGTGGGACCCACTATATAATTATAAAAAGAAAAAAAAAGAAAGGAAGAAGTCAAGGTCGGCAGGTCGGCAAAAATTATAGGTGAAAATGGACCAAAATACAGGTGAAATTGAAGGCGTGATTGAAGGCTTCACGCGTCTTCAATTTCCAATAAATAGAGAGGTTTTATGCCTCATTTAAACACAGAACAAAGAAAAGAAAACACATATACATTATTATCTGTGTAGAGATTTTTAGAAAATGGGTTTCTAAAAATTGGGAAGAGAGAAAATAGTGAGGTTTTGGGAAACACCTGAGTGATACTATTTTATAATAATCTCTTTTGTACCTGCTATTGTTATTACAGTGGAAGAAAAAAAATCGGAGTTTGTCCCGTGGTTTTTCCTAAGTTCAATTGGGGTTTCCACGTAAAAATCTTTGTGTTCCTTTTTATATTCCGCTGCTATAATTTTTTCTCGTAATATTGTTACTAGTCCTTACAAGACACTACTTTTGAAACAAGAGCATCAGCCACTGCCATTTTGGAAATTAAGCCAAGTTGAAAATTAAATTCTAATGGTTGTGATGATAAAATGATACAGCACATCTTTATAATGGGGTTGAGGGGGTGTTTTTAGTTTAGACAATGTTGGCTGACTAAAATTCATTAACATGTTCACGTTGTATGGCATTCTAGACATCTGCTAACGTGCAAGATTCCATTATAATTGAATGAAGACAATTTGTCTGGCATTCTAAATATCTGCAAACGTGTAAGATTCCTCATTAATAACTTGAATGTTTCAACGTTTAAAACTACAATGATTATGATTTGTAATTTAACGCTAAGGATTTATAATATTTATCAAACTCAAAGCTGAAATTCAGAAAACTTATCAGCCTCTTTTGAATCCAATCTTTTGAACCAAAATCTTAAAAACACAACAATAACTTACATAAATTAAAGTCTGGCTTACCAAAAATTTATAAAATGTATTTAATAGAACCATTTAACTAAAAAGCAGGTAAGACTCAATTATAGATTTCATATTATTCCTGACATTGTCTTACATAGGGATGCACTTTGGGCTTGAAGCAGATACAACACAAGTTTATCCTACAATGTTTTGAAATTTAATTCAACAAATGGAGATGCAACGATTCAACCCTCGACCTCTAAGTCTAAAAGGTTTTGATACCATGTCGTGGAACCGTTCAACTTAAAAGCTTAAGCTGATATGTAGATGAAGGTGTGAACATTGATGTGGTTGCTTTTTCTTTGTTGGCTACTTTGACTACCCCATTACTTGTGGTCGATATGGTGATGATCGATGATGTTCAATCTGATAATGTTCCAATAGTTGTTTGGTTGTCCCTTGAAATTGTACTTCGTTGTGAGAGACGATATGGTGAGGGAACCCGTATCGAGTGAAAATTTTCCTCTCTATGAACTTGGCCATCTTCTTGGTAGTAACATTGGTGAAGGATTAGACTTCCACTCATTTTGAGAAGTAGTCCATTGCCACTACTATGAACCTGTGTCCATTTATCGAGGATATGAATCTCATAAATAATTTCTATCCCCCACACCAAGAATGGTCAAGGAGTAGACAAACAATGAAGTTCGGTTGGAGGCAAGTGTTGGATATCACCATATTTTTGGCACTTGTGATATTTCTTGACTTCTGTCATGCAATCAACTACCATGATCGCCCATAAGTAGCCTTGTCTTTGAATTTTCTTTACCAATGCTGCATCATTCATATGTGTTCCTTAGTCTCCTCTATGTAGATTCCGCTTAACTTGAGTGACTTCCTCTTGTTTCAAGCATCTTAGTAGTGACCCGTTACTGGCCCGCTTGAACAAGTCATTCCCCACTAGATGAAATCGGGCTACCAACTTTCTCAATGTGGTATGATGTGATGTTGATGATTCATTGGGAAGTGGAGTGTAACCAAAGGGATCAAAATGATCCATTTTATGTGCAATAATCGAGATCACTATGCCAAAAATGGGAGGATTCCACTCGCGTTCGAGAGAGAACTGGATTTGCTTAGCCAACCATGCGCTAAGGTAAAGCATATCCTATCAGTCACAATGCTCCACAAGATGTTGAACTCATTCTCGTTGATGGTCTCGAAGCTCTTATTATGACTTGAAATATTAAAAGTAAGAATCTTGTGGCATTAGTAGAGGTGATGCTCGTGAATGTAGCACACCTTGGAATCTTTGGATTTTGAAGTAGTAACCCTGGAGTCATTGTTGCAAAGAGCGAAGTAAGTTTCTACAGCTTCAAATTTAAGAGGAGGAATGTCGCACATCTCCTTGGAAGACTTTATGACTCCTAGCTCCTTGTTGAAGTCATCGAGATTCCAAGAAAATGTCTTTCCGTAGAGATTAAACTTGAGGGCTTTGGGCTCGTCATAGCTAAAGTAGTCCTGTTTGAAGGAGAAGGTGGAGTAGAACTCTCACACCAGCTCTTAGTAGGCTGAGAATGAGATGAAGAGAAGAGTGAGTCAGCAAATCACTATTAAGGCAGCGGGTACATGTTCCTTGATACCGTGACTCCCCATAGTCTTAGTGCATGTGGACTTGCATGGCTTTGACACTACTTCCTTTTAGCGGTTGGAAATGCCATGGGTACCTGGCTTATCAAAGGTTTTGAACACCTTCCCCTTGGCAGAGACTAGATTTTTCTCCTCTCTGACCTTCACCTTTTTTCTTCCAAGGACTTTGGAGCTCCTAATGTCGGGCTTCCTCTTTGCAAGGATTGGTGGAGGTGTTGGAGTGCACTCTTCGTCTTCCCCATCGCTCAAGATGACGGTTTTGTCCTTGGATTCTACAACTGGAGAGCCCTCGCTCTTTTCTTGGGACTCAACAATTTCCTCATCCTTGTGGATGGAATCGGGTTAGACGATGTTGAGGGGGCTAGTTTCGATGGGAGTATTTATCCCGCTATAAAAGGTAGTAGCGATTAGAGTTGGCTGCCTACCATGGGAGTGCTTCATGGTGGTTTTTTGGTGAGTGCCAGTCCTTGTGGTGGTGGTGGGAGTAGTCTTTGTTGTGGTGTTGGGAGTGATTTCCAAAGGTGAAGTCTTTTTCTAGAGAGAAGGAAGAGAATTACTTTTACTTTTCTAGAGAGAAAGTCATTTACAAGTGTTGGTGAAGTGGTGAAGGTGAAGTCATATTTATAAGAAAGAATGTGCTTGGAGACCAAGTAAAAGGGCAAATCAGTATATAAAGGGACCTTAATTTAGTAATCATGGCAGATGTAATGATGACTTTAACTTGGATAAGTAACCACCATTGTGACTACTTGTATCAGCCCACGCTTGAGAGAGATTCAATGAATTTGGACAAAATATAACCGTTACACTCTCCTCTCTCCTCTTTTGCATGTAACTCTTCACTTCTTTCCCTTCTTCGCGTGACTCTTCATTTCTTCTTCTTCTCCATGTAACTCTTCCTCTTTTAATCAATTAATGCCTGCATCATTTGGAGTCATTTCAGTCTTAATCATTTACTTCTAATTATTACTCCTAAAGCTAAATTAAATTTGCATGGCATCTTACATAAACTATGTATAGGAAACATGGAACTGCATTTAAATTCACGTAGATATAGTTGCATATCTTTGCATGGCATCCTATGTAAACTATATAAAGGAAACATGGCATTGCATGTGTTCATGTAGAATTTGTTGCATGGCATCTTACATAAACTATATAAAGGTGGACATGCCATTGCATGTATATACAAGAAGAAATAGTGACGAGCGTTGAAATTGCCAAAAATAATAAAACCCTTTTACACTAAGCAAAATAAATCTGTAGTAGTAGTAAGTGGGATCGTCTCCACAAGGACTAAGTAATTGACTTTATCTATTTTGACAACCAAGAATAGCAATAAAATTAAATAATGGGGGTTTATGGATTTGGAGTTAAAACTAAAAATTAAACAGCAAGTAATATGAAGAAAATTCAATAGTAAAAAGGTCTTTCGGTGAAATCGTTTCTTCAACTTACATTGGATTGATAACGGATACAAAAAATAGTCTTACCTTTCAACCAATTGGTTTAACTACATTGATTCATCAATTACAATTAAGTATCTTTTGCTAAATTAGATTAAAAACACCCAACATGCAATTAGTCCTTTAACCTTGTGATAACCCTATACCCAACATATAAGATTTAACCACAAAATTAGCATTAAGATTTGAAGATCCAATTACTAGTAAATTAATCACCCAAAATGAAATAATTCGATAGACTCAACTACAACCGCGGATCCCAACAACCTGTTTACCACAAATCAATTATAAATCCCCACCAATGAGCTTATAAAAGAATAACGATATATCAAATAGGTCAAACCCTCAAGGAGCTCTACTTGAAACATCAACCTAGATAATAATAATAAATATAAATTAGATTATAGATTGAGAATTGAAGAGAAAGAATGATTAAAAACAACTCTCACGATCTAACTACAGCCTTGAAATCGATTTCACCAAAAGATTATGAGTTTATCTACTCATAATTAAAGTAAAGAAAACTAAAATTACAATTGAAAGCTTAAAGAAAATAAAACAAAGTTTTAGCTTGAAGTTATAGCCACTAAAAACTATGATATCCCGATCGTCTCTAAAACTAACTTAAATAATAGAATCAATCGTAATCAGGAACAAACTTCTAATTAAAATACAATTCTAATTACTAACTAAACAAGAAATAAAAATGGAAAAGATAAATATAAAAGAGAAATAACAAAATCCTAATTAGATGCTACTCTTTCGAATGTCTTCAAATTCCCGAATAGATAAAACTGGAAAGATGACATAATTCAATTCCGAATAGGATTTTCTACAGCTGTAGTAACTTAGGCCTCAATTTTCATGCAGATATAGTCCAAATTTGAACATGACTATCACAAATGAAATTGTAGTCTTATCTCTTAGGTTTCCAAAATATCTTGAATCTATTCAATCTAACATCACATGAGGAATTTATGGCCAAAATACAAACAACTGTCCAAAATATCCAAAATCAACTTAAAATCAGCTTTTACATGTAAATTTCCATCTAGCATCTGAAATACCTAAAATATGAAAATAGGTTCAAAATTAGTAGCATCCATACCTAAAAACACATACAAAATGACACAAATAATATACAAATATAACACCTTATCAAACAGTTGCATGACATCCTACGTAAACTATGTAAAGGAGGATATGACATTTCATGTAAAATTCACGTAGAAAAAGTTGCATGGGTTTGCATGACATCCTAAGTAAACTATGTAAAGTAAACATGGCAATGCATGTAAGATTCACATAGACATCTGCATGGCTTTGTATAACATCCTACATAAGATATATAGGAAAAATGACATCGCATGTGAAGCAAATCATGGTATTGTTCATGTGGAAAATCATATCATTTCAGCGCATATCATGGTATAGCATGGCCACATGGTATGGAGAATTTAACATGGCATATCATGGAAAAGTATCATGGCATAGCATGATAACTTGGATTATTCATGTGTAAGATTTGGAGAGATGTCACATCGCTATGGTATGAGGGTGCACATGCTAGAGTAAGGAGAGTATAATGTACTCTGGAAATTAAACATGCAAGAGTCCTCCCTTCGGTATTTGTGATACCTATGAAATTGGTCTCTCTTACCTCGGTGGCGTAACTTCATCTTAACTTGTCAGTAACCAAGTGATGATAAAAGTGCTGCGCTTTACTGTATATGTTTTCTTAAGTTTTAATTGATACCTTATGGGTAGTTGGTAAGCTTTACTACATTAGGGGCTTTGATCAACAAGGTCGCTGATGTAGAGGGTTCTCATTTTGCTACGATACACTCAAAGCCTCTCCCCAAATAGGTACAAACGAGGGAGGTACATGTGATATGGCAATGAGTGTTCCAACTGTTGAGTGTCCAGGATTCCAGGAGGTTGCAATGGTCACTTCACGAATTTCTCTTGGTTAAAAAATCGAGCATCCTACAAATACTCCTAGAGTAACCGATCTAGATGCGTGAAATGAATATTATGTTACAAATAAGAACCATGAGTTTACTTTAGCCAAAGATTTCAATATCTGTAAAATAATATTTTCATCAAAACTAGGTTTTATGAAAGCAAGGTTTTTAATATGAAAATATTAAAGTCCCCACCAGAGTCGCCACTGTGAGTGGGCCAGGTTTTATGAAGAAGGTAGGTCACGCGAGAGTATTTAGTGAAATCATGAGAAGCTCCCTGTTGGGGGGTTGTAAAATAGGTTTGAAAAGCTACTCTCGAAGAAAATACAAGAGCACAAGTTATTTTAGAAAAATGGATCAAAATATTACATTCTGATGAATTTTCAGAATCCATTACTGATGAATTGTCCCAGGTAGGGGAGGTATCTCAAAAGTAGATAGATACCAAAGCCCAATCCTTAGCCTAAATAGACAAGGGTCAAAGATCCAAAATCATCGTGGAACATCATATGATGATATAAATTCTATTATTCGATAAAAATCCCTCCTTTGATAATATATTAAATAATATATTATTTATTAAAACATATGTTTTGAAAAAGGAAAATTCTAGTGAATTATGTTGAAAAATGGAGTCGTCACCCGGATAAGCTCATCCGAAAAATTTATCAGAGATTCGGGTCCTTACGGCTTACATACTTTTCATTGGTTAAATTAAAGAAAATCATTTTTCTATTTTACATGAATTTTACCTAAGAGTTTTAGGTGTATTTTATTCTCATAATAATGATAAGAAATGAAATAATTTAAAGAGATAGAGTTTTAGAGATACAAACATTGATACGCTCCTCTAGGTTTTGATGATTCTGCAAAATAATGTTAATGTGGAAGAAACGATTTTGAAATGAAATGGGATTTGAAAGAACCCACTTTGAGAATGATTCTTTGGAAAATAATGGTTTTTTTTATTATACTATCATTGTAGAAAAATGTGTTTTTGACGATAATAATGAACAACTATGGCTCTTGGAACATCAAAATAATGTTAGAAATCAATAAAATGATAAAAAGGGATTGTGTTCTTGAGAAACCATTACAGAGTTTCCCTATAACTTGGTAAGGCCCTGATTCCCTAGCGAGACTCCCTCTAGAGAGTGTAGAGAATCCGTGGGCCGGGAGAGTGTTGGGCTTTATAGCTTGAGTGAGCATACAAGTGGGGTTGAACCCATCTAACACAAAACCAATTGGCTTGTGTTAAGGCCCAATCTACTCCACTTATATGCTACTCATTATTCATATTTATTACCGATGTGGGATAATCCCAACATCTTCAACACTCCCCCTCAAGTGCAACTGGGCCTAGACCAATTGCCACTTGCCACTTGCCAAACATTACTTGGCCTATCTCATTTGAGGCTTAAGGTCATCAATAGGTCTAGTCTTTCTCTGCTAGCCCAAACTCCACCAGGACTTTAAACACGAACCCAAGATCTCGGCTGTCAGGCCTTCTTCTCGCTCTGATACCATGTAGAGAATCTATGGGTCGGGAGAGTGTTGGGCTTGATAGCTTGAGTGAGCATACAAGTGGGGTTAAGCCCATCTAACACAAAACCAATTGGCTTGTGTTAAGGCCCAATCAGCTCCACTTATATGCTACTCATTATTCATATTTATTACCGATGTGGGATAATCCTAACATCTCCAATAGAGGGAAGGCCGAAGGGGGGGTGCCTCCTACTTCAGTAAGGCCCTCATTTCACTAGTGAGGCCCCCATTCCTTGGTGAGACTCCCTCTTTCGAAACTCAGATTTTGCAAAACAAAAGCGTAGTAATACGAAATTGAATTGAAATAACAAGTTTGGAACTCAAGTTATTAGCTTTTTTATGAGAATCCACCTTAAGAGTGCTTGATTACTCCACCAGAGCTTCCATTGAAATTTATTTCAACCTTCGAAAACATATTAACAAGAAAGATTATAGTGTGCTTTTACTTCTAGAAAGAGATGTATTGAATGTGTATTGAATGAATGAATGAATGAAGGGGGTTTATATAGGAATTTTTTAGTACAAAACTGCTCAAACATGGTTAAAAAATGTAGGTTTAGTGGTTGAGTTCATGGGTTAGTAGGGTTTGACACTTTCAATAACTATTAAAATAGCCACAAAGGGACCCCGATGTCCTTGTTGGAGGGGGCGCCCATGCCCTTGTGGAAGGGCTGCCGGTGCTCCTTATGGGCACCCCTGGCTTGAGGGAAGTCCATTTTTGGCTTCCCCCGCTAGCCGAGGTGTGCGCGGTTCGGTCCTTTGGTGCCTTTTGGTTCATTTTGACGCGTCTTGGGTATTTTTTTATGTAGGCTTGGATATTTTTGAGTGTGTTGGGTATATTTCGAAAGCTTGAATCATCTCGAACTTGTCTCGTAAATGATGTAAATGCCCCTCGCGATTTATGGATTGTCAAAAAGCCAAGTTTAAAAAACTTCATCATCATTCCGTGACACAGTGAAAATCATGTGCTCACACTTGGGTAGCTAAATTGAAAGGCTCATCTATTTTCAAGTGAGATTTTCTATTAACACTTGTGATAGAGAAACTGTCATCTGCCTTTTTGATGCACATCGAACCATTCGCATTTGATTAAGTAAACACAATTACCTCACGAGTACTGTATCTCCCTAACATCAAGTAAAGTACCATAATACTCTTTATCAGATGAATTATCATCACCTCTCGCTAATACACCAAAATATTGACTTGTCATATTTCTTTTGATGATTTGAAGTATGAAATCAAAATTCATTCACTACATGACCACTAGATTTCTCAAAGTGAGGATATGGACCACTTGTTAATTAACTTTCCGACAGGTGAGGCTAGACTGCACCTAAGGTTGTGTGCATCTGACCTTAGGAAACATGTCGTTCTTCTTGTTGCAAATCAGTTTTATCTTTGGGCTACTGACTCTGCTTCCAAATTTGTGAAATGCTATTGGTCATTCAGCGGCAACATGTCGAAAGAATACAACAGCTAAAGCCACAGCGACTGGAAAAACAGTTGCTCATCTAGTGACATCCCTCTCAAGGAGTTGATATTCTACTTGGAGATGGAAGCCAAGGTCCAGAAGTCTGAATAAGGATGAAACCTGAACGTAAGCAATGATATTGCAGGCAACAAATCACCTTGTTATGAGGGAAATATGCAGGCCGCATCAACACCGATTCCGGATGAAGGCCGGAACGAGACTGGCAATTTAGGAGCAGAAGAACATGTTACAAAGACTCCATTGGAAGGAAACAATTCTAACGTTGAAACTAACAATGATACTACTGGTTTTGATTGCGCATCAGTGTTGCCTGTTGAAACAAAAAGGAAGAAACAGAATTGAAAATAAAAATTCCATTACTTTTTCATTGATGAGTTGAATGGATTTATACAAACTTGGGATAACAAAATACTCCTAATAAAATGCCACTAACAAAGTTGTTAACATTTCAATAACAAACAATCTGCAAAATTTATATTAATTATCACATCTTATTTTAAAAGATAAATATTTAAACAATAAAATAAAATGACATATTGATTAACTAAAAAATGAAACGTGCAGTAACGACAATGAGCAATTGTTCAACATTGCCTAACCCGAAGCTAGTCGTCGTCGTTGCTCAGAACAAGGGAATTCAGTTGAAGGTCAGAGTGCGAAGGGGAAAAGGAAAACAAAGCTGGGCGGACATAGAATCCTCAAGAGAATCAGACTCTGAAATGGAGACGATTGATTCGAATGAATTGGAATTAGCACGCTTGAATCGAAAAAAATCACTATCAATACTGAAGACAAACAACCTGCACCACCTATTGAGACAATTGTGTTGAGGTTGGAAGAGGAAATAGGCTTAGAAAAACAATGATATAAGGAAGAAGAAGGCAAAGAGAATACAAAATACAATACACTTCTCTTATTTCTTTCACTCAACACTCTTAATACATTTGTTGTTCTTGTTTTT
>CATIWQ010221577.1:0-14983 GCA_949673415.1 Euphorbia schlechtendalii | reverse complement strand
AAAATAACTAAAAATCAATATAAATAATTTTTAACACATGTAACTTATTGTTGATTTGAAAAAAAAACCTTAATTTTCAAGTATTAAATGTAAATTGAATGTGAAAATAATTATTAAATTAATTTAAAATTAATTAAAATTTATATTTCGGTTTTCGGTTCAGTTTTCGATTTTCGGGTTTTTTTTGCTCTCCCTTAAAACTATCCTTACAATTTTACAAATTACTCTTTGCCTTTGGTGTTGAAAATAGATCTTAATACACTTACTATTTATATTTCTTCGTGTTTTTACCTTTTGCTTTATATTGTCCTTTTTCTAGCATTGGCTATAGTCTTGTGGCAATTATTAACACTGTTGCTGAGAGAAAAAAGAAACCCTCTTTTGTGTTTCTTGTGTTTCCCGATGTATGAAGAAACGAGTCTTAGGCTGTCAAATAAACATATAATCACGTTTTAACTTATAAAATGTATTAAAACTAGCTTATATATGACTAAAACAGACAAATTGATGAGCTGGTTTTTAAAGTTTATTTTTAAGTATCCTGTAAACACTTGTGAGTTCGAAAATATGTCAAATATACATTCATTTAATTCATATTCAAAAAGTAACTTTTCTTTAAATGTCATTTAAGTTCTTAAATCACTTTGCAGCTTACATGCCAACCAAAAACTTCAATTGTTTATCACAAACTAATAAATCAATTATACTAATCACCAATTCATTTAAGTTTGTCACGGTTATAACTTATAAATCAATTTAGTTTAACTAAATTCATCTCTCAAAGTTCAAGAGAACATGGTCCAACACATTCTGTGTTTTATATAAAGTTTTAAATAGTTAGTTCATTGATGAAATAAATAAATAAATAAATTGTTCATTATTAACGAGGTAATTTATTGATTTGTAATGCACAAGGGCTTGAGAGACCGTGAGGCTTTGGTATAAAAAGCCCAACTAATGCCAAGTGTAGAGACTTGGCCACACCATATCCACACACATATACACATCGTCTAAGTCCTGATAAACCAACAACTGTATTGTATACCCATATCCTTATTCTGGCTTCAATTCAAAGATTGGATTTTTGGTAAAACAAACAGTAAGATGTCAATTGCAACTTCATTCCCATACATCAAAATCCCTAACCCATCTTCGTCTTCTTCATCTGCAACTTCTACCTCTTCTTGTTTCCGATTCTCTTCCACCACTAAGCCATGTACTTTTACTATCAGGAGCTCTCAGGCTGACGGCCCTATTAGGAGACCTGTTGCTCCGTCTCCGTCGCCGCCGCCGTTGAAGCCTGTTCCTCCTCTTGCGGCTCCGCCTCCTATGCCGGCTGCTCAGAGTCAGACGGTCGTGGGAAGTAAGAATGTGATCACTCTGGAGTTTCAGAGGCAAAAGGCTAAGGAGCTTCAAGACTACTTTAAGCAAAAGAACCTTGACGAGTCTAATCAAGGTCCTTTCTTTGGTTTCATTGCCAAGAATGAGATTTCTAATGGAAGGTGAATTTTTCCCTCTTCTTTATGCATCGTGTCTTACTTAAAGTTTTGTTTTTTTTTTTTTTTTTTTGGTTGGTGGAAATGTGATTGAGCTTAATTTGATTCTGGCTTGATGGGGTTTCACTGTTTTCATTTGATTCAGTGATTTTATTGGAGCAAACTATTAGGATTTTGCTCATCTTGTATATAGATAGGCAGGCATTTACAATGGAAATTTGCAGAAAACTCCTTACAAGTTTTACGTTAATCATTCATGTGCAAGAAGTTCCAATTCCACTTTTAGCAGCAGAATTTCTAATATTACTTGGATGAGTTTTAAATTTGACTGTAAAGTACAATATAGGATCTTAAATTTGCAAGATATTTTATTGTACAATAAAAATACCTTGCAAATTTAAAATGCTATATTGTACAATAGCGTAAATGCATTTTTTTTGTAAGAGATTATTCCATAGAATTTTTTCTCTATGTGTTGATTTGTTGTTACATCATTGAAATTTATAATGATTGAAAACTGGAATTCATGTCTTTTTGGCATTTTGAAATGCAAACCTTTTGGAGTAGACAATTGAAACTCCAACTTAGTTTGCATTAACGGCTATGACTCATGAGTCTCTAAGTACATGTAATGTTGTTATAAGTTATTCTATTGAGCTTTTTTTTAACTCCTTTTATCAATGAAATGACATATAGTATTTCTCTGTTAGAATCGGTCTCTGGGACAACTAAGGTAAGCGACGCAGAAAATCTCGGCTAGCATACACTTCATTCACATAATTTACATAAGCTGAAGTAATATATGTTACGGTACGATTTCGGTGAATGTAAAAGGGGTTATCGATTTTGACGCGTAATTGTAATGTTTGAACAGATGGGCAATGTTCGGTTTTGCAGTCGGGATGCTAACAGAGTATGCAACTGGATCTGACTTTGTTGATCAAGTCAAAATCCTTCTCTCCAATTTCGGAATACTCGATCTCGAATGAAATGACTTCACTCTTCTCTGTCTCCACCGGCTTAATCTTTCACTTGTGCATTTCAAAAGCCAGCCATATATTTTTAATTTTCTGTAATTGTTGTATCATACCCAGTATTGCTGCAACTTGTTTCTTACATTCTTGTCATAAACTGTTCCACATTTTGCAAGAATACAACATTAGTTTGGCGATGTTCTGGATTCTGGAATACATGCTTCACAAAAACCCGAAAATGAACTCTAGCTCTCTAATTATCTTTATATAACTGCACATTTACTATTGTCTTGCAACAACTGCATACATCAATACGCTGAGAATTATATAAACTAAAAGAGTAGCACGAGTTAAATCTGAAAGACTTATTTGAAGATAGCACATACAAGGGTGACAAAAAACAAGCCACAAACAAAGCGCACTCCCTTGTGAAGGAATGCCATTCTTGCCTCGAGTCTTTCAACACGAGCCTCGACATTTGCTATCCTCGCCTCCAATTGGGCAAATTGTGTTTCCCACCTTGCTTCTCTATCGTTTCTTCGATGTTGATAATCGTCATCATCTTCGTCCACTAAATTCTCTTCCCATGGTTGATGCCGGCACATTTCACTTCATGGCATTGCTGTCATAGCGCAAGTTATAACTCTACAATTATATAGTATAGGCACATTATTGACTTCATAAAATCTAAACTAAGATTCATTTTGTCAAAGATGATGACCCCCATATAAAGCTTCCACAAAAGCCTACAGATGTTGGAAAAAAGGTTTAAGCTGCCAAGCACACAAATTTTAAGGGTTTGAAATAGCCATAAAACTTCAATTTGTGCAGTCCTACACTGTTAAAGAAACTGGATTGGCTCATCATAGAACACGGCTGCTTACTATATTCAAACAGTCAGATCCAACACTAATAACACAAATGCAAATTCAAATGGCTGAAGAAGTGAAAAGAAATTCAATGAAATTTGCAGCAAACACAGCACCGACACTAATTCAGAAACCTATTCGGTCAAATACCAACAAAATCATGTTGTAATGCAAGAGATTTCAAATAAAACGTCCAACTTTACAGCATAAAGGGGCTCGAAATCATACCTAATGAAACTTCAAATTCAGATTCAAGCCAAACCCTAGTTAGGCAGTCATTGAGAATTGAGCTCGTGTCAAAGAAATTACTGTATGCGTTCAACTTCAGAATATCTGACCAGATCAGGCCCACCATCAATCATTCTTTTCTATCTCATCCATCCGATTCGCCCTCTTACTACGTGTCATTGTCTCAATTGCTCTCTCATAAGCTTCTTCTATGGATTGTTTGCTTTACTACTTTTTTTTCCTTGGTCTTTTAAATATTTTGGCTCAATACATTCGCAGCCTTCTGTAAGCAAATTTTCCGCTGTTGAATCTAGGGGACAGCAAGAACCGAACCGAACCGAACTTGAGAATCGGATCGGATCGGATTGGACCGGACCGGATTGGATCGGATCTGACCAGATCGAATTAATTAGGTTCGGTTCTTGGTTCTAATATTTTGATAATTTGGTTTTAGGTTCGGTTCTCGGTTTTGAAAATAAAAATCAAATAAATTGATAACCGAACCTATTTAACCTAATTAAAAAAAATTAAGGTTCTTTTCTACTTTTTCGGTTCATTTACAATTTATTTTTTTTCAGATTTTGTAATATAATATTTTTATATCTTATATTGTAGGTTATTCAAATGTAATAAAATGCTTTGCATGTTAGTGGTTGTGTTCATTCTTTATATATTTGTTTAATTTTTTTGTTACAGTGATCGTTAAATTTAATTTTGTTTTCTCAAACAATAGTTAATTATTTAACATGAAAATAATTATTACATTTTTAACTTTGCTCTCCCAAAATATAGTTAAATTTTTTTCATGGAAATACAATTTGCTTTTATTTGGAACTGAACCGAACCAAACCTAAATATTTAGATTCGGTCCGGACCGAACCAAAATCTATTAGGTTCGGTATTAGGTTCCTAATTTTTCTGTTATTTGATTTTTGGTTTATTTGGTTCGGTTCTGTTATTGGACCGAACCGACCAATGCTCTCCCCTAGTTGAATCCCTAATTATATTGTTATTATTATTTCATGACCAAATGCATTAAGACCCCTAAAGTTGGCTCAGAAAACCACGATATCACCCTCAACTTTCAAAAGGATCAGTTACCCCCTCAACTTGGCAAAAAGGATCAGTTATCCCCCTTAACTTGGTAAAAATGCACCAGTTTGCCCCTTCAATGTCATGTGTCAACTTCTAGTTAAAGAGAGAGAAATCACAAAAATGATATCTTTAAAAAGGCAAACCAACCAGATTTTAACACGTGGTATTGAGGGATCTAACTGGTGCATTTTTGTCAAGTTAAGAGGGGTAATTGGTCCTTTTTGCCAAGTTAAGGGAGGTGACTGGTCTTTTTGAAAATTGAGGGTAATATCCGATTTTCTAAGCCAACTTTAAGGTGGTGTTAATGTATTAGGCCTTATTTTATTTTAACTCACAAAAGCTTTAAATAATTTTCTAAACCTGTACAAATACATCAATTTGCTTCCTTACACATGTCATAATTTGAGTAAAGGGTGAAAAATAAAAAAAAAATATATTTGAAACAATCAAACCAACCAAAAGTTAACGTGTGACATTTAAGAAGTAAATTGTACATTTTTACAGGTTCAGGGTGTTGTTGGTTTGAAAATTTAGAAGCGGAAATGTGTTTAGAGACAAGTTCAGAATATTTCGGATGCATTAAGCCAAAATTAAGTAGTTTTATTGTTTTATTTAAAAGGGAGGGGTAGTATATTTCATATTATTCAAATTATGATAAGGCTGATACGGAAATTATAATGGTCCATTCTTTTTTCGAATTTTGATTCTTCTTTGGATCAATTTTGTTACTGACTTGGTTCATTAGAACTTCAATTTCTTTCAGATTTGACTTGGGTCGCACATCTGGATGTGATGGGGAGACCTATTCGTGGGCCTAAAAGATTGCCCAGTGAGCCCAAACCCGTAGTGTATAGGTTGAGTTTGAGAAATATATTTTGAGATTGTTTAAGCCTGCACCAACCCACTAAAACTTGCAAAATATATACGACGAGTTTGGGATTAGTGTCAATCCCATTGGACGGCTGGGTCCACAAATATATTGATTTTTCATATATATTATATGTTATGTAAGTATATTTTTACTTATTTAGTTGGTAAATACAAATATAATTAGTTAGAAAAATGTTATGCTACATTCCTGTTATCTGACAACTTAGTTTATGTGGACTATTCAGTATCTTAAGAACTTTTGTTGGCACAGCCCGCTATTGGACAGAAAATTTTGCCAGGACCTCTGCTCTTGGAGTTGAGGAAAAAGATATTTTTCACCATATTAAGGAGTATAGTGGTACCTGCCAAAGGGTTAATTTGCAATAAATAAGTGCATTTCCATTAAAGATGTAATCTTTGGAATTGAAAAGATAATAAACTGGTGGTGCATTGTTGTAGGTACAAAAACTCGTTGAAATGGGCCGGGTTCCCTAAATCTCTGGCGAGGAGTGCGCTAGATTCTGTTGGGTAGATGAAAACTTGGCGCTGCAAGAGCTTTGTCTAGTTAGAAGCCAAGGGCAGGTTAATTTAAGTGAACTAGGATGGATTTGGGATGAGCGTTCGGCCCGGCCTGACTAGGGATAGCAGTGGGTCAGATCTGGATTTTATCTGGACCCATATTCCATCATTTCAAGGCTAACGCAAGGTAGATGATGCTTGTGTCAACCTTGAAATATAGGTCTAGATTAGATCCAGATCCGGCCCATTGCCATCCCTAGGCCCGACCTAGTTGATAAACAGGTCTAGTGGTAGATGAGTTTCATAATGAAGATTTTTTTGCATTTAAAAACTTAAACTTGAGATATTACTTAAACGGTATCAAGCCGCTTGCCAATTAATATATCATTGTCGCCTGATTCAAAATCAAAGTAGAAAATGTCACCAAAATCGGTTGAAGGTTTCCAGGCTGTAATAAAACCAAGAGTTACAAGTACAGCAATGAAAGCTTGCATAAACTAAATCAAGTGAAAAGGTCTTCTATTAGAGGATTCAGAAAACTCAATCAAAGGCACTATTGGTTAAGCTTTTGCAATATGAATATTTTAAATATTTATAGTCAACGTTCAAAACAAGTGAATAAAATGTATACACAAAAATTATTGCATTGAATTGTTCTTAAATCTTTTTTTTCATTAGTAAAAAAAAGATTGGTAATAAGGTGACTATTTTTTCCTAAAAACCTCAAATTTGTGTATAATAAAAAATATTTTAATTTAAAATTCTAATGATTTATTATAGTTGACAAAACGATGATACTGAAATAGTACAAGTTACAAGGGCATCAAAGAAACTTCATCAATATATATTTGGTTTGACTGTTTGATTAAGATAATTAAGTCAATACCATCTATCTGTCAAGATTTTACCTTACGCTGAGTAATTTAGGCACAACCATAGTCGAAGCCATGGAGGTTGAAATCTCCTCAACTTTTACAAGAAATGAATTAAGTTAAAAAGTTCATTTAAAGTGGAGTAAAAAGATGAGATTTTGGGTTCGAATTTCAGGTTCCTAAAAAATCAGCAAAATTCACATTTCTTAAAAAAAGAAAAACTCATTCTACATATTTGTAAGATATTGATAAGCATTGACATCTGTAAAATTTTATGACATCAAATTATCCATACAGGGGATCCACATATGGATAAATTGATTGTTAAGTATTGAATGATATTATTTGATTTTCCAATTATTAATTGCGTCGATATAATGTTCAATTATTTCTAAAATCTGAGAAACGTATAACTCCAACTAACCAAATATGATTAGTAAGATTCGAACTTGTGGATTAATTTGGTTGCAACTTACAAGATAATAAGAGGAATTAGATATAGGGACGTCACAAGATGGATGTTGCAGGTGAACAGAATCTTATATTTTTTTTTTTTATTAAAAAAATGATAAATGTTTAGTTCATAAAATGAAAAATGATTAGGTATGTTAATCAATCAGATTAGTAGTCCTAACTTAAAATTGTAATACATTTATCTCGTGGAGATTAATTAATAAGGACAACTTATTATTAAAGACAATTTTTTATAAACCACAAGTCATGAATCAATTGGTTCACTTAAACTTAAAAACTTATAAGTTATAACTCACACTAACCAAATTAATCATTTAAGAGTTTTATGTAATTGAATGAGTATTGGAACCTGACGAAACAGTTTCTTTTCATTAAATTTCTTTTCAGTGTGCGTATATGTATATATATTTATGTATATCACTTTTTGATTTAGTCATTATGTATATAAATTTGCATAATCAACTATTATTAGTTGTGACTGAGATCTTAAGCTAGTGGTTAAGACGGAAGTTGTGGATTCTAGAAGTTCCAAGTTCAAGTCACATCCGGGGTGGGTTAGGAATTTTCCTTTCTATATAATGTAAGCCAAAATGAGACAAATTGAAAAAAAAAAAAATATTATTAATTCATCCACTCGGATTTGAATTGGATATATCAAAATATTTTATTGTGTTAACAATTATTACCAAGTAAGTTATTAAAATGTAATGACATAAATGTAGATGTCATGTGGCATTGTTTAATTGCATTGTTTAGTTGGATATTAATTATGTCATACAATGACCAAACTAAGTGGAGCCTAATGTGTTTAAGTAGGTTGGCTTTGCCTTATACAAACATATATGTGGATGGAAAAAAATTGACAATTTTTTAATATAAAGAACAAGAAAAATCATGATTGATCTTGCCTCATGATCATATTACTATTGATTTCTCAATATGATCAAAAAAAAATTTACCCATTAATCATTTTGTAAGAAAGAGAATATTTTTACGATTTCATTTTTTTCATATGTCATAAATTATGTTAACATCTTAATCATCTCATAGTAAAAACAATGTGATTGGTGTACCGCACTCAACTTCCTTGATTCAATCATTCACAAAAAAAAAACTTCACAATTTAATATAATAGTTTTGAAATCATAACATAAAATCAAAACTTAAAAAATAAAGAAAACTGATCAGCTTTTTTGTTTTGCTCTCCAACATACACATATGATCAAAAGAACTTGTATTGATACAAGAAACATCAGAAACTTTATAATTAGAGAAATGAAAATTCCTCATCTCTTAAGCACTAATTAGATCCAAATTAAAGAAAGCAAAAGGAAGAAGAAGAAGAAGAAGAAGAAGAAGATAATTATATGTAGTAATTAATTAGAGTAAATTAATGAAATTAGACAGCATAAGGAACATCAGGAGAAGTAAACTTGTTCTTGATCCACTTGAAGCTGTTTCTTACACTTGATTTAAGCTTCCCTTCCATACTAAATACATTATAAGCTGCTATTCTTTTCTTTCTCTTCATCTCGGGATCATTCGATGCTGCGAATCCACTCCCCTTCTGACTCGGCCCGTTGAAATTGTATGAACTCGCTCCAAACTCATCAAACGACGACGAATACTCACCTGGGTATGACTTGCTCTTCTCCATCATCACTACCTTTAATTTCTAATTAGTTTGGTATTATATGTAGAGCTTTGTAACAAAGATGCATAGATATATAAGAAAAAGAAAGGTAGGGCCTTTATCTCCAAATGGACGTCATAATCATATATTATACATATATTATACATATATTATATGTTAGGGCCTATATTTCCAACTTTGATTTGGGCATGTTGCTATGATCACCCTAGTGATAACTGTGTTTCGTTTCAAATAAAAATGCCACGGACTATGCTTTTTTATCAAACATTAACTTTGAAAAGTTTCAACTTGGTATATGCATTCATTTTACTCCGTGTCTCTCGTTTTCTATTTGGTTTGACTTTTTTAAAATATTAACTTTTTGATTTTTATCTCCACAACTAGAAGCCAGCATGTGAATTAACGGGATGAATTGATGCATTTTTATCAAGTGTAAAATTTTGAAATGAAATTTGTGGTGACAAACGAAGCTGTCAAATTCAGGCTGGTTTTTTACATTATTTTTTTACAGGGAAATGTTTAGATGTATGAAAATATATTCTTAGTTGCATAGATTGTTTTTCCATGGTATAAAGGCTAAATAAGTCCATTGAACTTATCTGAAAAGATCTTTGTTTCTCACTCAATTTGTAAAAGTGTATCAGTTTAACCCTTAAACTTCATGTTTCAACTTAATATTAGAGAGAAAAAATGATGTCTTCAAAAATCAAATCAACAAGAAATTGACAAGTGACGTTCAACCACGAATTAGTGTACTTTTGTGAATTGAGAGAATAACACGTTCTTTTCGAATCTCAGAAGCCGTAGACAAAATGAATCGAGTATAAGAGTAATGATGTATTAGGCATATAGTATAAAGAAGTAAGAGGGAGAAAGGATGGATGGCGGTGATTGAAGAAGGGGGGAGGGTCCATGGATGATAGGGTGGGGTGGCAGGGCATGTGGAGATGTTGGAAAGGGATATGGATAGAAAGCCACCAAGAGAAAGTGGGGTTCATCATCATCATCACCATCATCACCATCATCATCATCATCATCAATGCGTGGTTCCAATTGCCAATGCTCCATCACCAACCTACCCAATTGCTTTCTTTACCTTGCATACACATCTTACTAGCAGAGTTCACTTAAGATTAGTTTAGCTTCCATCATATTTTCATTATGTTCAAATTCATATTTGTGAGGATATTTTTATCATATATCTACTAAATTAATTGAGTAATCTATAAGCTGAGCGTATCTAATAATAAACATAGAGTTAAATGGCACATCAACCTTTCATGGATAAAATAAAAGTTGAATACATCAATACTCATCCGAAGTTTTTTCTACTCGCCTGATGTTATTTCCAACTATAAATGTCACAATCTCTACTGTGACTTACCTAAAGTGCATGTACCAATTTATCTCTTACCGTTAATATGTGATGTATGACAAATATATATAATTATGTGATTTCGTTTGGACCAACATGACAGTTTATGTAAATTTAAGGAACAAATTAATTATTTTTTAAAAATTTGAAGTGATAATTTTTTTAAAAAAAGTTTAAGTTGGTGTGCAAAGGTGATTTAGATAAAGTAGAATAGGGTGGTGTATGAATTGTAAAAGCAGTCAGGACCGTTTGGATTACATTATTTTGTTCAATATTAGTGCTTTGTGGGGCTTTCTTGTCTTTCATGCTTTTTATTATTATTATCTTTACAAGATTTTTTATTTTATTCTAGCTTTATAATGTTTTAACTTTGCATGGACATCCTACTGTAACTTAAATTCAATAGTATCCTCTGCTGCTTTTTTAATATATATGGTAGGATCTTGTGATAGTATTCTATATATTCTCATGCTTTCCAAAGTTTTAATCAATAATAAGTACCTGATAAAATAATTGATATAATAATTGCAACATGTTAAAGAAATTTGATTTCTTCATATGCTCGACATATTTTAGTAATAATTCCTCAAATATACTATTTGAATTGGATTCCATATATTTGAATATATACATAATCATGTTAAGGACAGGAAGAAGAATAAAAAGGGAAAGAGCAGAGAATAAATGTAGTAATGGGAAATGTTGATAAAATGGTGGAAAATAGGCCAACTGCAAAGACTGATTGATTCTGAACGTATCTAAGAAAGAATATAGTTAAATCTCATGGAAAATGATCATGCAAATAGAATAAATAACAGAGTCCATTAAGGGCAGCTGTTTAAAATTCTTGTTGGCATTTAAGCAAACACCTTTATCACATTTGTGGCGTGTGAGAACTATTCTGTCTTTTCGGCATTTTGGCCTGCATTATTTCATTTTATTACTTTTACACTATTTAAATCATGAAACGATTATTAAATTAAAATATAATAAGTTACTTTATATAAAAATTGTTAGATTTGGCCAAAACAAAAATTATGGGCCTTAAAGAAAAAAAATTAAAGGTGATATAACAATATGCAATAATGGTGTATTTTGCCTAAAACTATCACACCGATATATATACACATTTAGCAAATTTTGCAATATTGTGTGTTTAGAGATTGTAAAAGAACGGGCCTTGAAGAAAAAAATTGGGCTATAAGAAAAAGCGGCCCAAAATTGATAGCAATGAGCTATAGGCCTAATTAACAATTGTAAATGCGCCGGCGGCTTCTCTGAATAAATAAATTTTTGTCGCTAAAATGCTAAGGATCCAACAAGAATGAATAAGTTCCAAACTATCTTTTTTTATTCCAACATTGGACCCACTATTTTCACTCGCACTATCAGAATGATTAATCCATCCCTTGTACTTCATAATGACATTTTAGTTTTTCTTAACATTCTACTTATAATTTTATCAATCTTTAATTTCTCCACAATAGATATAAGGATGAATTAAAAATAGTAAAAGTTCCATTGATAACCAAGATTAAAAACATAAAGGAGCTACCTTTTTTTTTATATTCTCCTTTTCCAGTTCACTAGTTCAAAATTGATTTCTAAATGCAATAAATAGAACTTCAGAGGTGCATGGATATGAACATATTCGTTGGACGGGTTTAGTCGGATTTTTGACTAAAACACTGATCCAAGCCCGTTCTTTAGAACTTTGGGCTCGGACCGGGTTTACGATGTCATTTCTATGTCCATGAATATTTTTTTATTTAAATTTCTATTATATTAAATGGAGAAAAATAACAAAATATACATGTCTTTATAAAAAAGCATGTCAAATTTTTTCATCTAACTACATTTTTCATCTAAATTTTTTAATATTTAATTTAGTTTATGGTAATTAAAGATACTTTAATAGGAAGATGTATATATAAATCTTAAATTGTTATTAAATATAACATATAAATACATAATAAATAAAATTATTATTTATCGGACCGAGTTTGGGTACTTACATAAAAATCAAACCGACCTATAAAACTTCTGGCTTTAGCGGGTTCAGGCAGGTGAACAATTCTACATAAATACAATAAATGTGTGTATATGTTTTCTACGTCATATTCGTAATTGTATTATATTGTTACTTTATTTTTTACCAATTTATTATTACTTTACCCTTCATAATCATTGACGTATCATTATTTGTATAACGGTAAAGGATAAAGTATGGCTACTTTGTATAAACAAAGTTAGACATAAAGTTTATTTTTTCTAATTATGATATAAGACAAATTATGAACTTTAATTTGGTCGCATTACATTACATATTCCATTTTAAGTTATAATATTTTATTTTAACTTTCATATTTGTCTAAAGTTCGTTATTTTCATTTTCTGGTATTTATTTTTTTTACTATCAATGCAGAACATCAAATGAATGAAGGAAGATGATCCATTCGCCCATATTTATCGAAGAACTAGCTACTCTTGTAAATCTATGAGCAAAATTTCCCGGTCTTTTAATGAATTTGAAATTAACTAAATCGAAATTATCGGCTAATGAATGACAATCTTTCAAGACTACTCCTAGATGAGACGAAATGTACCTCTTATTATTCAAAGAATTAACTATAGAAAGAGCATCCATTTTGATCACCACCTTGCGAAACCCTTTGTCATTTAGTCAACCCACTGCTTCACGACAACTCATAGCTTCCACCAACTTTGGAATATTGCTACCAATCAAAAGAGTACTTCTAGCACCAATTACTGAGTTATGTGCAGTCCGTAATGTTAGTAGTTTAGTGTAATTAGATCAACTAGTTGATAAATACAATCGTAATATTTCATCAAACAGGTTGGGAGAGTGCGGAGTGCACATTTGTTCAGGTTCTATTATGATGCTGGGGTCAGGGGGCAGTGCCCCTAGTTGGGGTCAAGAAATATTTTTTGTCATTACCCCGAAAAGTCATGTTGTTTGGACCTAAAAATCTACCACTTTTCCCGAAAAGTCATGTATTTTCAGAACCTAACATTTCCTGAAAAGACATGTATTTTCTCGGGGTTTTTTTCTGCTATAAAAACCTGGTATTTGACAAAAAACGTTACAGTTCATTTTCATCTTTTAATAACAAATTTTCATTGTAAAAACTTGTCAAAATCTGATTTTATCCAATTGAAAAATATTTGGTAGAACCGCCAAACAAGTTTCAATCTAAAAGTATTTTACGACTTCAGATTCTTCCGAGTACTCTCTTATTTCTAACACGTAAAACACACCATTGCCCTAGTATTTCACCTCCTTCAAAGATACTTGCATCAATGGTGACAATAACACATGACTCGTCCACAACATCACCATCGGTATGTTGTCCAACACCGAACCCACCAGTAGCTTGCTTCCTTCTATTCTCGTTGGCATGTTTCCATTCCTGCAAGTAGCCTAGTCCATGACGTAGAACTTGTGACCCGGATTTGACCTCATTCTTACCTTCTATCTTTTGACATACCGATTTCAGAAGAATTTCCTTCCGCTTTGAGAATGCTTCTTATGGCTCCATCTATTAATTTTATGTTGGGATTTTTCATCGAAAAATTAATCACAAAGGCGGAAACGATTAAAATTTCTCAAATCCGGAATAAGATCTTTTTTTTCAGGAACGATTCGAATGGTTTGAAAACGATGAGATTACATGAAATAAAATTCACCTGAAGTCTCTTTTGAGATAGAAGAAACAAAACTCGCAGGGAGGGAGCTTCTCCAACGTCACGTGCACGAACCCCTCTTGATTCGGAACCGGTGCTAGCCGAAATTGATAAAAATCAAAAACTTAAGAGCTTAATTAATTTTTTAAAAAAAATGGACGGCTGCTAATGAGCCAAAACTAATTCATAGTCCATATGCATACAAATGGTTGTTGTATTGTACCAAACTTTCACGTTTTTTTTTCTTTTCAAATTAATTAAGCCTTAATATATATCACATATACTTCTCATTTGCTTTTAATTAACCATTTGACATATATCCAATTGAAATTAGGATTATTTTAGGTTAAGTATATTTATAAATTGACCTCAATTAAAAGATTATTTAATAATTAAATCCATAGATTTAATTCTTTAAATTTATTTTAATTGTCAACTTTATAAATTTTTCAATTTAACTCGCATGTTAATTAAAATCTTTATACTTTAATTTAATTTAATGAATAACATAAATAACTTTATATTATACCATTAATTCAAATTAAATATTTCTTGAGTTGTAAAGATTGTTTAATTAAATTGACTTCATATGTCAAATAATTAATAATCACTCTTTCATCATGTTTTGTAACATTACATGTACAAGAAATCCCGAATCAGTGATTCTAAGCGCATGATCCTTTGGGTCTGTCCATATGTTGGCAATGCGCTTTACCCATAGATTGTAAGCGGATTCTCGCAAACCATTACAGCCCCCAATTAGGACAGAATACAGTTGTCAATTAAAGATACTGAACCCAGTAGTTATCTCTCAAAGTCCTTTGCCTATTGACATCGATATAATGAACAGAT
>CATIWQ010221570.1:0-15991 GCA_949673415.1 Euphorbia schlechtendalii | reverse complement strand
AGAATTCTTTTTTACATGTTGTAATCACTTTCTAATGCATTTTCATTACTTTTAAGATTATAGTTGTTTGTTTATTGCTATGGAGATAAACTTTTGACATGTATTTGTGTTCCTACCATACTTTCATAACAAAATTGACACTTCTTATTTATCCTACCAGTTACATGCTACTTATATACCAGTTTCTTACCAGTTGAAAAAATATTTTCGAAAAAGTATATCACAATGGATGGCGTTTCGAAGATAAAAATGAGATGAACAAAAAACTCTAAAGCATCATGTCAAAAAAATGAGCAGTTTAAGAGATAATGACGAAATAAGATAAGAAAATTAAAAAACAAACGTAGAAGGTAATGAAAATGAACACAGAAACTTTAGAGCGTGTCAAAAGTAAATATGAAACTTAATTAGTCAAATAAGTTAGGACACAAAACTTAGGTTGAAATTATTCGTAACTTTCAACCCATTTGTATAACTTCCCCTATTTTTAATATTTTGTTAGTTTTAAGTAGCTATATTTTATAAATTTTCAAAACCTATGATATTTTGGATCAATTTATAATAATGCGCTTTTTTCCTAAGTGGGCACTTTTTTTGGGCTCTGTGTAAAAGCGAGAAAAGAGACCCTAGCGTCTTGAGTTCACTTTGCCCTCTAGACTACTAATTAATAATTAAAACTCTAAAATCCAAATGTCCCGCAGCAAATCTACATCCATAAAATTACACGCATTCTAGAGAAGAGAGAGAAAAGGAAAAAACTAGACCTTGTACTGAGAATTTAGTTCCTCTTTAAGTTCAGGGATTTCACCCTTCTTTGGTGGTCGAGAAGTACTTCGAATCCTGACCACTCATGATTCCGCTGTGAGCCAATCAACTACAAAATAGAAAATTCAGAAAGAGATATAATTCAGTAACTCTAATGACAGTTCTTCACCATTCGCAAAGCATTTTAAATCTTCCCCAAGACTAAGACCATGCAATCTAATGTAAGAAGACTGTAAGTCATATGTCAAAAGCAAATACGAAAGATCACAATATTGATCCTAATGATCCATTCTCCAATTCTTCTATATCCACAACTGAAAGTAATTAAAATTCCAAAAAAGAAGTTCAAATCATACGTCAAAATCAACTCTGGTCCAAGAAATTCAGGTCAGGAAACGGAACTAAGACTAAAAAGCAAAAATCAAGTTGGAGAAGAATCCCGAACTAACCTGACAATGCAAACTAGAAAACGGAAATAGAGGTGAACAATTGACTTACGAATGAGTAGAGAGAGAACGGCCGTCGAGCGGCGGTAGTGTTCTCCGGCAGAGCAGAAGAACGGAAAAAAGAGTTGTGAATCGTTTAGATCCAAAGTCTGAAGAAATGAGGAAAAGTAGAAAAGGGGCAACTCACCGAGACGACTCCGATAAGCCGAAACACAGATTAATCACACTAAATACAATCTTTGATAAAATAAAACATTTTGTTGTTAAATAGAGATTATTGCTGGGTTAACAATTTAAGCATACAATTTTATACATTCCCCAACAATTTGATAAATTTACATCCGATTTATAACTGTTGAAAGTATGTTATTCGACACAACAATGGCGAAAAATGTAAACCAATAATAAAATAAATTAGTTATGAAATATTAATTCAACAAAATAATAACTTTCATCTGTTGATTATAATGAATATTACAACATAACAATATGTTGCCATATTAGTGCATAAGAATAGTATTTTTATAAGAAAGAGAATAATTTCCGAAAAAATGCATGAAGTTATAATTTTAAAGATTTACAAATTCTATAGTAGTTTTGTGACATTTAAGTATTTGTTACTTAATTTTTTTAAAAATAAGTTCTTAGTTGGGAGGTAATTTAATCGAAGTTTCACTTTTTATGAGGTCATTTCAAAAATTATTTTATTTACTACATTGTATTATTAAAAGATATGTTTAATTTGATTCTGAATACAAAATTTAATAAAAAGTGTTGGTTGTCATCTACTCTCTTCGTCTACTAAATATTATCGTTTTAACTAATTCACAGTTTTTAAGATAACAATTAACTGAATGGGATGATTTACTAATTTACCCTTTTATAAATGTCATGCTCTATTTTCAAGACTTCATTAATATGTTTAATTATTGATTTCTATACTCTTCTCATCTTGTTATTTGAGATTAAAATATTGCTATCTTGAAAGTTGAACAAATTAATAGGGGTAAGATTGGAAAATATAGAGAAAAAACATATTGAAAATACAAAATCACAATAAAAATGAGACACCAAAATCCTTCTAAAACGACAATTTTTAGTAGACGGAGGGAGTATTATTTTTAAGATATTTGTTGTAATTTAAACCCCTAAGAATATGGTAGTTAATTGAACTTTCATAATTGCAAATTTCTATTTAAAATTTTATGCCTATAACAAAAACTTCCCATGTAACTAAACATGCATGATATGATTTGAGTAACCTTCAATCATTTTTTTAAGAAACCTTAGATAATGTATGCTGAAAATAATTTTCTAACGTTGGAATTAGATAGTATAGTTCAATGAAACTAGTATTTTCTGAAAATGATGACGATCGGAGAATCTGTTGAAGAAGTCATGAAAATCAATCGATATTCGAAATACTTTCGATCATGAACACCAAAAAGGTACGAATTCGATCTGTTTCGCTTTCATTTTTCGTCATCGGTACCCATAGCGGATATTTTTGCAATGTTTTTCTGTGTATGTGTATTCTCATTCTCCTTGTTCTTAGAATTCTGAATTTTTTTTCGAAACGTTTTTCCGTGAATTTTTGGTCGAATTTAGGATTAAAGTATGTAAAATGGTGAAAAAATCATGTTTTTGGAGTGTTTTGACCATGATTCTGTAATTTGGTCTATAATTGAACGAAATTCTATATTTTATATGTTCAAAGTCGCATTTAAATCGATTATGTTCGATTTCGGGCACTTTCACGTTATTTTTCGCCGAAAAATGTTAATTTTTTTCACATTTTTTTGGGTAATTACGAGTTCCTTTTTGTTTTTTGGTAAAAAGAATGCCTCCATTGGACTCGGGACATTGAAAAACCTTAGGAGGGATCATTTTCGGAATGAATTGAAATCAGGAATCAATTTTCTGCATTTTGTTACGGATTCTGAATCCGTTGCAAAATCTATCGTTAAATGAAAAGTTGTTATGTTTCAATGGTGACAACTATTTCGACGTTTTTATTGGTAACTATCAATGAAATAAATTCCGATGACAGTTTTCGTTAGTAAGTCCATTACCAAACGAAAATGTGACAGAAAATGTTTCCGTCAGTAAGAAACCATTTTGTTACGGTTTTATCAAAACCGACCCTAAATGAATTTTGATGTTTAAGGCTCTAAATTATGTCATTTTGCTCCGATATTGTTGTTATCCCACCATTTTCATATTTATTTAATATAATTATTATTATTTCAGAATTTTTTGAGGTTCATAGAAGTGAGAATTTGATTTTTTTTGTAAAGTTATTAATAAAATTACAAAAGGTAGTTTGTGAATTTCATAAAAAATTTCTAATATGTTAGAAATTATTTTTACAAAAATTTTCATTTGTGGATGAATTTGGAAAACCTTGTAATTCATCAAATGAATGTAAACTCTACATTTCTGAATGGTGAATTGAATGATTAGATTTATATGAAACAACCGGAAGGGTTTGTTATGTCAGGTTGTGAAAATAAGATATGCAAGCTAAGAAAATTGCTCTATGGGCTAAAACAAACACCAAAAGCTTGACATCAAAAGTTTGATGATGTGATTTTGTCTCGTGGTTTTGTTATCAACCAAGCGGACAAATGGTATATAGCAAATTTAATACTTCTGGTAAAGGAGTTGTGATTTACTTATGTGCGGATGCAATGTTGAATTTTGGTATTGGCCAAAGTTAGACTGATAAAACAAAGAAATTTTTTTGATTTGTCATCTGGTTTTGAGATGAAGGATTTGGGGAGGCTGAAGTGATTCTTGGTATAAGAATTAAACAGAAGAACAATATTATTTCAATTTCTCAATCTTATTATATTGAGAAGATTTTGAATAATGTTAACTTCAAGAATTGTTCTTAAGTTAGCACTCCAATGGATTCCTTCGATTTTTTGAAGGTTATTTTGATACAAGTTATATTTCTTATGAAGATTATAGTTCTTCCACAAGTGTATGAGTATTTCTTCTTAGGGGAGGTGCTATTTCTTGGGTGTCTAAGAAACAGACTTATATGAGTGATTCGATAATGGAATCTGAGTTTATAAAAGCCGAGCGTAATTTAGCTGATCATTTAACTCAAAGGTTAAGAAGAGATCTTGTGCACAAGTCAGCTTTGGGGATGTAGTTAAAGTCCATATAAAATTTCTCATGTTGAAATACCCAATTCCCATCTAATATGATGTTAGGTGCTGAATTTAACGAGGAAAGCTTAACATTTAGAGATTGGAACACGCTAATTAAAACATCTCAAAGTGTGTGTTCAAACCTGCAAGTAAAGGAGGTTGAAGTTGAACTTCTTAATAGCCTTTTTTGAAAGATTGCATATATATGCAGGTGCAAGAGTAAAAAGGTTACCTATATGAGCATGAAATTTAGCTGCTTCAAGAAGCTTGGACTTGGCTTTGATATGCTCATGAAGGATAAAGATACAAGGCTAGTAAAAGATAGTGTCAAGTAAGAACATGTTAGAATGTTGATTTATATGTATATTATCTTCATGTATTCAAGATGTATAACAAAGGTTCAATCCATAGTGACACCTTTAGTTATTCGAATATTTGGAATGTGTAATATACTAAGATAAAATTCAATCGTCACGATATTTCATTTATGCATAAGTTTGTTTTTTGTTGTGATTTTGTTTAGTTAATAATGGATTACACTAAAATGGAGGTGGATTGTTGGTAATTAGTGTAATTGGATCAACTAATTGATCAATGCGATCATAATATTTCATCGAACAAGTCAGGAGAGTGCGGAGTGCACGCTTGTTCGAGTTCTATTACGATACTAAGCTTACGAGGGTACGGGAGCGACTTTTTGCAACGCTTTTGTTTAGAACCTTTACGACTGCTCGAATGGAGATGACTTTTCGCAATGCTTTTTCTTTGAAAGGTTGAGACTGCTCGTTTCATGCTTATAAAAACCTGGTATTGGCAACGATTTCAAAATGTGGTTTTGATGGTAACGTTTTCTGAAATCTGATTCACTTTTCTTCACAACAAAATTTTATTCTAAGTTCATAACTTTTAATTCTAATTTTTCAATCTGAATTGTAAGTCATGACTTCAAAATTATCCAGACATCATTCTATTAGATTTCATCAACAAAGATTGGGTGACGTTTTTATAGACATTCAAGACTTCATTCTGCTGGAATTCCCTAACATTCCCTTCAGCCTCACCATTCTTAATTGAATGCTACTTTTTTTATAAAAAAAATGTGTCTTAATGCATACGATTTGAACATCATTTTTGAACGTTAGAGAAATTTATTCCGTGTATAATCAATATAAGAATTTGTATTAAAATATGTTCGTAAAAGATCAATCTATTATACCACTTGAATAGAAGTATGATCGAGTCAACAACAATAGTAGGTGTTCCATTCACAAGTACTTCTTATGATTTAATCAACAATCAATTATCCCAAACTGCATTGGTTAATTGTTTATCTAAAGTGGTTCGATTATGAAGGGATTAGGATTGGTTAATCCTGGCCTTGCAGACTTTTTAAGTGAACGGAGGACCAATCTAGTTAATCGTATTAATAGACTGTTGTTGTTCAACTAAATTACATTCTGGCAGAATTTAATCAATGTTATAAACTTATAATATAAACAAAAACATGGATGAAAAGTGTTGTGTATTCTTTGAAGTACTTAACTGAAACAATTTTAATGTTAAAGTGGGAAATCTTTGATAAAGTGTAACATTATAGAAAAAAAAGACACACACACAGTGCTGCTTTGGATTACTTTGTCTTTTTATTTATTTTGCTTCCTTTTAGAAAAGCAAGGCACCCCACCTTATACATTCTTCTGTCCTTGCTTGCAGCTATATTACGACTTATTTGTATTACTTAATTGCTACACCAGACAGTTACATAGAAGATTCTCCTTTTTCGTCTATACATGGAGTATTTCATAATTAATGTAGCCGGTAGCTGAAACCTGGTGGGAACAAGCAACAGAGCTTCTTTTTTATGAGTTGCAAGCCCAAAACACTCTTCCATGCTCAACTTTTCAATCTTCATATCACAAGGCAATTTCCAATCAAAACACAACAAAAGATTTGCTAGCGCGAGCTCTATCAATGCCATTGCCATGGAAGCGCAGGGACATATTCTTCTTCCTCCACCAAATGGTATCATATGAAAATCATTTAAGTCCTTCATAATCAATTGATTCACTATTCTCAAATCTGTCCGGGTTTTCCCATATCTTGGGATCCCTTCCTATTGCCCATACATCGACTTGAATTCTGGTTTTAGGGTATATTTCATACCCATTTATGCTGAACTGTGACATTTTTTCTCTCGGGATCAATAGTGTTCCTGGTGGATGTAATCTTAACACTTCTTTCAGGTATCCGAAGTTTTCTTCAACTTTCCCTTTCGATCCAATAAAGCCTCTGATTTCTTCTTGGAGTTTCTTCATCACTCTAGGATTTTGAATCAGCTCTGCCATTGCCCATTCTAGGGTTATCGCTCCTGAATCCACTCCAGCGAGAAAAATATTCTGATATAAAAGATTAGAACTTGTTATATTAGTGTCAATTCGGTCCAAAGAAAATTAATGATTTGTATGTAGCATACCGTTATAACACCTTTGACGTGTTGCTTGGTCAACTCAAACCCATCTTTAGATTCAATTTGTGATCCCTGCAACTTTAACAAAACATCAATTAAATCCTCTTGTCCATTCTCTTCATTAATATCATTCCCTCTGTTGTTGAGACGACCATCTATAACCTTCTCATAAAACTCATCAAGTTCTTGAAAGTTTTTTTGCAGTCTCGAATCAAAGCCACTGATTCTATCAATAATCCAGCCCACTTAAGGAAACAAATCAGCTGAACAAAAACTATACAACACGGCAGACCCTTCATTGATAGCTTCTTGAAGTCTTTCATGGCTGAATCCTCTTTCTTCAAAACTCTTCCCAAATGCAACTTTGCAAATGAAATTGGCTGTGAGAAACATAGTTTTCTCACATACGACCACAGGAAGACACTCAGATGCCGATTTAGTGATCGAATCTATCATTAAAGATATCACCTTTTCTCTAACTACCCAAAAAGATTCAACAATCCTTCGAAGATCCCTCCAGAAATGACTGTAGGGAGAGAAACCAATATCAGAGTAATCATTACTCAACATTCTAGTGGACGTCAACTTAGGTCTGCTGCAAGTTTTGAGATCATGGGTTTTCAATATTTCTTTTGCTGCTTCAGCAGACGAGATTATGACAGTGAGAACATAACCGAGATGAATAACCATCTAATAAAATTTTGCACAAATATAAATTCATATCTAATGAATTCATACAACTTCCTTATGCACAAGTCAAAATTCAAAATCATGAAAAGAGAAAGTAAAAACATAGTGCATATTTAGTTTCAGGAAATGTTTTCCATTTTCATTTTCTAGTTTTGTTTTCATTTATCAAATTTTTCAAAATAAAAAACCAGAAAACATATTCATTTTGTCCATTTTCCATTTTACATATTTTTTCAAATTTATTTGGCTAACAACATAACAAATTAAACTAACACAATAATTCATATGATTTTTCAATTTTCATAACGTACAATATTAACATTTCAAATATCATTAGAAATATCGTATATTAATGATATTTTAAATAATCAATTCAAAATGATTTACATAGTATTAAATAACTTAATTTGAAATATAATTAAAATTTTGTTATAGTTCTATATCTTTTGTTTATTGTTTAGTTTTTCACTTTCTTAGTTTATGAATACAAAACTATATATAAAAAATATATAATTATAATATATTTAACATTTTTATTTTTCAATTTCCATAAAGTACAATATTTTTATATATAAAACATAAAAAGATTAGAAGTATCCCTTCACAATTGAAAGGTGAAAAGGATATTGGTAAAAAGAAAAGGTCAAAGGATCGGTAAGTAATGACCAATCAGCAACAATGTTTATATGTTTTTCTTTTATGTGGTGATAAAAATCAAATAAATTTCAATAGGAAATTCACGTTAATATTTACGTAGAGCATGAATGACGCCTCATTTTTTTCATTTGGAAAACATCAAAAGCTTTTTTTAATTTAAAATTTTGACCAAAATATGAAAACCAAAGTAAAACCCCCCTAGTTCTCTATTTCTTTCTTTCCTTCTTCCACTTTCTTTCTCTCTCTTGCACAATCAACACTCTCACTAAAACATGTGAAATTAATGGTTGAGGCAGTGAAAGGAGAGAATTACTCTTGTGGCTTTTTAATGATCCAAACATATTATTTTTCACTTTTTGCGAATTTCCAGGTGAATGTAGTCTGTTCATATTGCTTTTTTTGTTTTGCTTTTTCTCCTCTTTTAAAGCTTACCAGGTCCTCTTTTTTTATGTATTGCAATCGAGAGTTCATTTTAATTCTTCATTTTGTTAGATAGTTTGCTTATTTAATGCAAAAAATGAATCTTTGCTAGATGAGTATGCTGAGATAATGATTTTCGATAATATGCACAGTTTAGTGATTAGATGTAAGCTTAAGAATGAACAAAATTTAGTGGTTTTAGGTCTTTTGTGTTTCTGTAGTTTGTTTATGGTGGGTATGTCGTCATTTAAACAAGTGATAGCAATTGCTAAGAATTAATGCTAAGGAGGATCTCAAATTAGTGTAATTTTTGTATTTTATGGGTTTACCAATTAATGGTTAATTGCTTAATGAGATAATCTTTAAGATTTGGGATGAATACGGTTTAGGGATTATTTATGTATTTTGTATTAAATAATTTTGTGTTTGTCAATCAGGTGTGGAAGATTTTGCGTTTATGAGATAGAATTAGATAAGAAAATTGGGGAAGATAGTTTAATTGAAAAGAAAAGTTTAGTAAGGATTTGAATGAAATTGTTTGAGTAATTTTTTTGAAATTTTTTGCATGAAACATGTTAAAATTATATTGGTCTGAATTTTTCATTTTGACTCACGTATGCCACATTATCCATTCACTCTCTGGCTTGAGAGTGGCCAAATCCGCTTTGGAGGTCTAAGTTACTCACTTTTATCAACTTTGGAGTGCAAAGTGTCACACTTGAAAGTTTAGGGTGTCACGTGACTTTTTATTCCAATTTTGAATGGCGGGCAAATTATGTATTAAACTGTTTCTCTTTAATAAACTACACATTTTTTTTAAACATGAAATAAAGGATGGTAATATAATATCTCAACTTAACAAACAAACCACAATAAAAATGCAACAGAGATTTTCTTTTTAATAATATTTTGTGGGAACAAGCAAAAGAGGTTATCTTAGGAGGTACAAGCCCAAAACATTCTTCTATGCTCAAGTCTTCAATCTTCGTATCATCGGGCAATTTCCCATCAAAAAACAACAAAAGATTCGCTAGTGCGAGCTCTATCAATGGCATTGCCATTGAAGCTCCATGACATATTCTCCACCAAGTGGTATCATATGAAAGTCAGTACCCTCCTTTTATAATCAATTTTTTTTTATAATGCCCTTTATAATCAATTGGATGACTATTCTCGAACCTTTCGGGATAAAAAGTACTATGCTGCAAAATAATAAAAATGGCCTTAAATAAAAAAAATAATTATTATTTTTAGTAAAAAGTAAAAACCTTGAGCATTTTCATCAAGTGATTTACTAGTTCTCTAGCCCGTTCTTTCTTACATTCCCCACATGAACACTAAACATAAAAATATTTTTTGGGCCCTATACGATCACAAGGCAAATTTTCAATCAAAACACAACAAAGGGTGTTTGTCAGGGCCATACAACTACTCTTTGATTACCTCCTGCAAATAAAATGTAGCACAGCAGCTTGGAATTCATTACCGTATTACTGTAGATGTCGGTAAAGTTATGCAACAAATTTCACAAACCAATAATTCACTGTTCAATCATCATTGCAAATTCAAAACAATAGTGTAGACATTAACAAACGATACTATCCCAACCTAACAAACCGCAGATCATAACAGAAAGATGATCTTCACTAAAAACAAAATCTACAAACTATTACCCCACTGCTACTACTACTACTACTACCAAGTAGGCTAAGTTGAGCATTCTATAAGGGTTTTGGCAGGAGCACAAAGAGCCACACTTGCACGATCCGCAGTTGAGAATTTCTTGTGCACAGCCTTCAGCTTGTTGCTTTCCTCCCCTGCTGCATAATGAGCTTTCACCAGCAGCTTCGCGCAGTCCCTGTCACAATTGCACAAACATAATTCCAATTAATAATTCATGTGACCAACTAACAGCTGGGACTTGTTTCTTTGCTTACATTAGTACACTTTCGGCATATCCAGTGTGTTGGTGCAGCGTTTCAGTCCAAAAGGGGGTCTTGCCAAGGGTGCAGCGGGCAGCATACACTGCAGAAGCGGCTAGCATTGACGGGCAGTATGTGATTGCAACCGGGTATTGCATCACACCAAGTTCTGCCAAGTAAAACACCATGTTCTCCATCTGCATTGCATTTGCATGTGCCTATTCCATTAATCCTAACCAAATTTGCTTAAAACGCAGCACTTCAAAGTATGCAATTTTATGAAGATTTTAGATCATTCATACCTCCTTATCAGATGCAACAGAGGCTTTGATGAATCTAACAAGGAACACATAGGGTGTCGGCACAGTTAAATACCATTCCAGTTTTCCCAATATAGCCTTCTCCATTTGCAGAACCTGCTCTCTAACATATGCATTATCTGATATACACATGAAGTCATTCACCTGCAAATTTCAGACCAAGAATGTTGAATTAACGCAGTTACTTCAATGCGTATTGAAACCAAACCGAAGAATGTGTTAGTACTACCTCTGGTGCCCATATCTCTTCGTACTTGCAGGCAATCAGCATTGAGCTGATTCCTACCAATTGAAGTTCCTTTCTGCTTACAACTTTCACTGCTAGGAATCTATCAATTATGTTTATTGTCAGATAAAGAGTTTCTGGCATGAGTTCGAATTTCCTGTGAACTTCAACCAACCAGTCCACAAGGATTGATCTCATCCTTGAATTGATATCAGGCTGCAAGTGCATATAATCATGAACCCTGCCATCAGACTGCAAAAGAAGCATCCACAATACAATTTATCCATCAAATCATATTTGAGCATAAAACTAAAAGCGGAGAGAGATGAATCAAACAAATCATACTTCAGAGAGCTTGTAGAATTTGTAGATGTCATCAACATATTCAACCACAGCCAACTCATTATTCAAATCATCTTTGTCTATGTTCATCAGTGAATCCTCTGGCCTTTTAGTAAGACCACAAGCAGCCTGAAGTTAATCAATGTAAACCCAATCAGCATCATCATAAACAGTCAAGATAGGAAAGCACTAAGCAAAAGAAATACAGAAAGTTAACCTTGCTTCTCGCTGTGAGAATTGAAGTAAGGGTTTTAACTGCATTCCTTGGATAGTTTTCTTTTGATATTCTTCTGCTAATTGGTTTTTCATTGTCACTTTCATCATCAGAGCTAATGACAATTACTGTGTGTGGTTCATTCTTCTCAACTGCCTTCTTTGTAACCACAGGGACTCTCCTGGGTTTGGGTACATTACCAGCTTCTGCGGTTGGTTTCTACAAATATGTGCAAGTTCAAGAAATTGTGAAATTAAACACTAAAAACTCCAACACTTTCAGAAGAAAGAGTTTGAATTTAAGTACCTTTCCTTGTGCACGCTCATTAACCAGATTACCGATGTCCTGAAGTACTCTCCTATTTCTTCCATCTGTTACTAAGTTCTTCTGTTTAACTTCTCCTATATGAAAAAAATTATCATCAGGAACCAGAAACTCAAACCCAGAGATCTGCATGAAATTACTGGAATTGAAAAATGGTCATTCCTTTGATTTTCAAAATTTAAGATACTAGAAAACCTTCCCAATTTCAGGTTTTTCAAACTACTGAAAGAAAAGATTCCACAAAAAATTAATTGTCAATTTCCATGACTACATTTCAAACATAATTATAATTAAAGAAAAACAGTGCTTTCGTCAAATTTGGATAATGTTTAAATGCTGAAACACAAAGCCAGAAGTACTCAGATTCAGATTGGGGAGGAAACACATTAATTAACTTACAAACAAGTCCAGAAATTTCTAAAGAAAAACTAATCGGTCAAAAATAAAATCGTAGTCGCCGTAATGAAAATCGTGAATATTCCAATAAAAAAGCAAACCCCAAAAAGAAAATAAATTAAAGAAATAATAAACGAGAAAAAATGAAGATACCCCTAAGTTGGTTGCGAGAGACGATAGACTTGGATGCCATTGCAGATGTTTCGTGATCAATTAATTGTTCCGATGAACGCTGATCTTTTCCCAAGAATTTTGAAATTAGAGACGAAAGAAACCCTTGGAGAAGACTGCTGCGCGTCTCTCCTTCTTCAGTGTTCACAGTCGCCACCCTTCTCTTTCTCTAGATCTAAGCGGAAAAAGAAAACCTTTTCCAATTTTTACTCTCTTGAATTGAAATTATTATTTCAGACTGCGGTGGAAAAATATAAGCATGGGTGAAATATCTTCTTTTTGAAGCCAGGGGAGGAGCCTCTCTAACGGTCTTATTTTTATTCTTTTTTAACCGTTTGATTTTTTGAACAATTTAACAATCTAACGGTTATAAAGTACCTTTCCTATTTTGGATTTTTCTATCCGTTGTAACCAATTCTTCCTACTATGAACTTCCATTTGGGCTGGGCCGAAAAATAAGCCCAAGAATTGTTGCTTCTTTGTTTATTTTTTTAAAAGGAAATAATCTCTATTTTGTCATGGTCTAGTCTATCCTGTATACAACCTCCAATGCAGAAGATGGTCATTTTAAAATTTTTATCAAAATTAATAAAATATTTATTACATTATTAAAATAATTAATTTATCTCTTTTAATTTATTATAAATTTTCTTTCTTAAATATTATTTTATAATTTCATTTATCCTTGATCTTTTTCCTAGTTAATACAATGCTACATTAGGAAAAAAGTGTTAAATTTTGCATTAATATTTGAAAATGATAAATAAAAAGGAATAAAAAATGTTGAATAAATGATAATCTTTTAACCCCAAGAGGAGTATTATATAAAACATGAGGAATTTTATATGAGTTATAACTCTAGAGAGTGTTCAAAGATAAAAAAAAATACAATGTGGAATCCCATTAGAATAAAAAGACCCACTCTAAGGTTTAGGAAGTCAAAACTTCTATATAAGAATTATGTGTTAGGATGTTACAAACAATCTGGATCATGTTGTATAACTCAAAATGTTATTTATTGTAATGAATTTTTTTGTGGTTAAAATATGAAAGTTATGTTGGTGGAGTAATTGAAATGTATAATAATTTAATATTCTCCATTCGGATTTTAGTATATTTGTAAACTTTCCATTCAATTTTAATGATTAAGAGTTAATCTCACTATGAATCCCATAAACAATTAAAACTCAGTCTCAATCATTAAAATTGGATTAATATTTGAAATTAACAAAAATTTACAAATGTACCACCTATCAAATTTAAAGAATCTGTATTCATTGCTAGCTAGTAATGAGGAAAGATCTTTGTTGGGTCTTGTTGTTTCAAATTGTAAGCAATTTTATGGTTTTTATTATTGTGTTTTTTCCTTTGGGATAAGTCTCATACCTTTAATTGTTTGAATTTATGAAAGTATTTTTTCTCAAAGACTTAATACACCAACACCCCCCTAAAGTTGACTTAGAAAATCAGATGTCACCCTCAACTTTCAAAAAGACCAGTTATCCCCCTTAACTTGATAAAAAGAATCAGTTACCCCCTTAACTTGGCAAAAATGCACCAGTTAGCTCCCTCAAAGCCACGTGTCAAAATCTGATTGGTTTGAATTTTCAAAGATGTCATTATTCTGATTTTTCTCTCTCCAACTAGAAGTTGACACGTGGCATTGAGGGGCAAACTGGTGCATTTTTGCCAAGTTAAAGGGGGTAACTAGTCTTTTTTGACAAGTTGAGGGGGTAACTGATCTTTTTGAAAGTTGAGGGTGACATCTGATTTTCTGAGTCAACTTTAGGGGGTGTTAATGTATTTAACCTTTCTTAAAACATGGTCATGAAGGCATCAACTGTAATTGATCCTTTGTATTGGCTACCATTAGTTACAATGTCTTTCAACAATCATAATATTTTCTCATTATCGCTTTAAGAAAATAAATTGAAGTCATGAGATGTATGAATGCGAAATCCGAATACTACATAAATTACTAAATGATTTGCATATTAATACACTAATTAAAACTAATACACTACAACATGTTCATCGAACCCGCTCTGATGGATCGGACTTGAACACTTACATTTTCACTAAATACAGCCTAAGCTCGCCAAAACCTGAAGTTTTATGAGTCGAACTTGATATTTATGTTGAAGGATGATCTTAGAAAGAGTTTTAATCCTTACTTCAAGAATTGCATTAAGCAAGTAATCAAATCTCAGAAGCAACATAAGTCTTGAACTTAGCATCAGAAGCTAAAGATTGCATCGAAAGATAAAGATTGGATCGGAAGCTAAAGTTATCAAAAGATCAAACTACATCAGAGGATAAAGATTGGATCAGAAACCAAACTTAGCATCAAAAGCTCCAAGTCTTACAAGATGGAAGAATTGCATAAGAAACAAGTATCCTCTGAACAAAAATTAATTAAGGACGAATTAAATGCGGGATATTTATTTCAAATTATTTGAACAGGAATCATGTAAGTTATCTTACCATGTCTTGCATTGCATTTAATTCTGCAACGCCAAAAACCGTTCCACCTGAGAAAGGATGTGCTAATGTTGACAATAAGGAGACAAAATCGTTTTTTCTCCTTTACAACAAACAAGTACAAGAGGGACTTTCACTATAACAAACTTGAATTAGAGGTTAATGTTAACCTTGCAACTTTGTTTTAACGGATTTAAAAAGCTCTGATCGGCACGCTTAGCCTATCCTAATACTCTTTTAAATCCAACAACTCCAATCCTAAGAGACAACGTGAATAAATTATCCAAGATTAACGGATACCTTGGAAGCCTATATAAAGAAGTGAAATTTCAGTAGAGGAACTTGGTGAAGTTTTATCAATCAAAGAGAATTTAAGCTATCTTACTTCTCTCACACTTCATCTTAAGCAATCTTTCAATTCAAAATTCTTTATAATCGAGCTTAAACTGAAACAAAGTTCAGAAGGTGAAATTTATTATTCATTCTCAATCTTGTAAAAACACTTGCTTAGTTGTGAGTAAGTGTGGGGGAGCTTACGATACTAGTTTAAGGATATTTTTAGTAGTCGATTTAGCTAAGAGCCTAGATACAATTGGAGGGTACTCTTGTATTGGAAAAGCTCATAAGTTGTAGATTGTTGGACGGTACTTCAATTATTCAGACAACATTGTAGCGCTTTATTCTCCACCCTTAAAGAGAACCACTAGTGGATTAAATCTTGGACATCGACTCCAAGGACTACATTAGGCAGAGACTGAATTAGTATAAAAATTATGTTCTTGTAACTTTCTTACTCTGATCTTTACTTAATTGCATTCACAATTATAAAATGTAAGTAAATCAAATAGAGATTGCGTCAGTGGATAACTTTTGGGAAAACCTGATTAACCAAGTTAATTCAATTCACCAAATATATATATATATATATATATATATATATATATATATATATATATATATATATATATATATATATATATATATATAAACAT
>CATIWQ010221458.1:0-12051 GCA_949673415.1 Euphorbia schlechtendalii | reverse complement strand
TCCTATCACTTCAACACTACTACTAACATGGTCATGAAATATATCGAGCATACCCGTACTTGTAATCCAATATTTAAGGACCCGTTAGTAATATGCGACAACATATTCAATTTCACATTAATAATAAGTTGAAATCAAGTCTGAGGACTGTTGAGATCTACCTAGCAAGTTGTATATGACATACAACCATGTGACCTTGCTATGTGGATCGGTCCAGCTCCATGTTCTCAACATGTGCCTATGTTCATGATTTATTTCTCAAATAAATCAACCAACATACAAGCCTATGGTTTTATTCATTCCCATGATTAAAACTGACTTGGGACATTTATGATTTATTATCAACGAATACTCTAATCTAAATATAGCACAATATATATAATAGAAAAGATTAATGCCTTTAAAATGTAACACAAAAAAATGTAACTTGTTTATTACATATCAATAACACATGTCTAGAACTAGGGCACACCTAACATTATGTCCCTTGATTTTTTTCATGTGACCATCTTGACCTATATTTGTTGTGATCATGTGAGGGCTGCCTATGAGCCTCATAGGATCCCAAAGTATAGAGCTACTAAAGGTTAAACTAAACTTGGCTTCCCCCCAGGGAACCTTTAGGCTCAGTGTTCTAGATCGTTATGGAACCCGATAGCTCTAGACGATTAAATAAGCTTTCTAGTAAAGGTGTATGATCCCCCAATACTTGGAACGTCATGGGCCTCTGACTTAATCCGGTTCTACAGTAGTAACTAGTACAATTCACTCCTTCCATCAAGTTAAGTACCATCTAGTTTATTGAGCTCGGATAAAGTGTTAGCTCATGTAATAGCTGTAGCTATCCTAGAATTAGACTTGTTCACGAAGAACACCACTCAGCGATTTTGTATCTTGATTGACTAGAAACCCGTTTAATCAATCGTATACTTTGATCAGAGGTTTATGAGTGTGTCACTTCAACAAGGGGCCTAAGGTACATCTTCATTATATTACTATATCAAGAGCAATGGATCCCATCTTAACTACACAGCTTACCAACATCTGATCATCGCTATACTCGTAATCACCCGTGTCATCCTAATCGCCAGGGTATGAATAAGTATGACCCAAAGTATAGCAACTCCTACATAAGGTAACTGGTGTCTCAGGTTTGAGGATACTCATATCACTACTACAATAAGACATGACACCAGCACATGGATATAGTTATTGCCGAGTGTTTATCTTATGGCGGTTTCCAATGTATTAACCTAATATATTCATGTGTTAACTCAAGGTACCACCTTCAGCTTTTGAGATCGGTTGCTTGGAACTAATCCAAGGAGTAAGCCTAGATATGCTAGTCTATCCGCTCCATTGATGTCCAGTCTCAATGGAACTATGGCTAGGGATATTTACACTATTCATAGTAACACGTATGTGGAGTTCTCACACCACATAGCTCCCACTATGTCCTTGCATATTTAGGCTAAGAATTAGTTATGGACTTTGTTTCATCAATGCGCATATACATATCCAAATATATATGATAACAGCGAGATACAATTAAAAAGAAGCACTGATAATAACAAAATGCCTTTGATTATTATTAATAATTCAAACTGTTTGTTGATCATATATAATAAAGACATATCACCCTAATTGCCTTTATGGTATACATCATGTCTAATAGGTTGTTGGGAAAGAGGACTCTGATTGAAGATCCTCGGGGGGAATCTTACCTGATATCTTCTAGTTTAATATGACAAATGATGGATTGTCACTGGTAAGTATAGAGAGCTGAGTGAGAATGATTAGACTCAGACTTTGGGTATTATTGAAATAAAAAAAATCGCAATGTATGATTATGGAGTAATGTTGCTAGGTATGTACGAAGTTACTTTATATTATCCTTCTATCATACACCCCCTTATAGGTTTTCAATCTATCAAACCTTGTCTTATCTTTTTCTTGGACCGCCCTTTCAGGTTTTCAATCTAACAGTCTCATTTCTTGCATAAACTATCCTTTGTGAATTTTTAGCATATTCTATTTCTTTTTATATATTTTTTTCATTTTTTATGATGATCGCATAACTATGATATGAGGGGATGTGTACTTGCAATATTCTATCGTTGGCATTCACATGCTCCACCTGAACATATGCATAAAGATTCAACAATAATGACAATTTATTTATGAACTTAAGAGTGGTAAACCTATGAATTGACTCCTACAATCAACTAGCCCTTCCAAGTTTCTAACCGGTGTGGTTATTGTTTTCTCTCAATAACCTAAGTTTTCCTAGGCCACCCTTTATGGGTTTTCAACTCAATGTGCTATTCTTTTTATTTCTTGAAAATAGGCCCTAATTTTTACTCAACTACCAGAGTGCTAATTGACGGGCTAATTCTATTTTTTTTTTTGTATCTCTTTTTTCTTGATTTATTTCTTCCACCTAGATGTGATATTGTTTAGGCTTATCTTAGTTGATTCGATTAACAAATTGGTTTTCAAACATCTCCATGAATTTAGCTACTCCTTTGTTTAGAATCTTCATGACCATATACAAACCTTTCAAATTTAGTTAGATGTTCCCTCTAGTAACCACATTTAGAGTTTCAACTATTGTAGGAAAAATCGTCCACTATCATGGGTTGAATCTGTTGCTTAACTTGATTACTTTATGCTCTAGTCATTCACTGATGGTATCTCCATACAATGTATTGTATCTTATTTGCTTAGTCTTATATAAGATCATCATTTTGCTCAAAAAATTTGTTAAAATGAAAAGTTGACTACTCTTACTTCCCCATTGGCTTGAGGTATATAAGGTAACGAGCAATGGCGCTCGATATCATACTTTTCTATGAAAATTATTTAATAGCCAAATAGAGAATAAGTTTATCGGGAATTGGAATTTTCAAAATCCAAGTTCTTGGATAACCCGACCCGATAATATTCATATGCGGTATTTTCACTAATACAATTATTAACATATTTGTATATAAAAATGAACCATTTTCATAAGACAATAACTTGGAACTTCTCATTGTTTTTAACTTGACCACACGGGTCTCTGATTTACCAAATTTTTGCAAAATAGTTTATCCAAGTGGCGACTCTAAATGCCATAGGATAAAGGTTTAGGTCCCGAGTATTTAAAACTTATTTCACACATTATCACAATTGTAACCCATTTTCGAAAACCCCATGGCCCATCTCACAAGGTTGACGCCTTACGATAATAGCGTGGGTCAGGAAAGTTATCTGCTCAAAGGGGGCTTCTTATAATCTCACTAAACATACTCGCGCAGCCTACCTTTATCTCAAAAACCCTTGCCCACTCACACCATTGAAACCTCTTTAATGCTAAAGTATGCTCCGGATTTTAGAAAGGAGGCATGGGGTTTTGAGTGTTTGAAATAATGTACCTGGAATGTGTTAGACATGATGCAGCCCTAGAGGAAATTAGAGCGATATTTCTTAATTAGTTATAATGTACAAACTATTTCGAATTATTATTAATAATAATTAAGGCATCTTTGTTGCTTATCAATGTTTTCAATTTATTTATGTATCTTGCTGGTATCATATATGTATAGTATTATATATATGCGCATTGATAAGAAAGTCCATGATTACTTCATAGCATAAATGTGCGAGGACACAGTGGGAGCTATGTGGTGTGAGAACTGCACATACGTGTTATTATGAATAGTCTAATATCCCTAGTCATAGTGTAGAACCTAATTTAATAGTACTTCACAATACTTAAATGTCTTGAAAATAGCAAACTGACTAGGATAGTGAAATTAATTAGTACTAAGTATACTAAATTAATGAAGCTAACTTGAGTCTGTTTAAGGTAAAACAACTCAGTTTGGTGAGTAATTAATTAAGTTACAGCTTAGAGTAGGAAAAGCTGAGTCTATGCTGAGTACTACATAGTTTAGAAAAATATCAACTAAGTTGTGCTGAGTTAGCTTTTATTGATTAAAAGCTGAATTCATTGACACTTAGAGAATTAAATGACACCTGTGCTGCTAACATCTTCTATGAGAAATAAAATATTCTTTCGATGCTTTTCAAGTTAAAAAGCACTGAAATTAATGAAGATTTCCAATGGTCCTCACAATTCAAAAAGGTTTTAGTATGGAATGTTGGAGAATCCTCACTAAAGCCCAAGATAAAAAAGAATCCTCTACACGCGCCATTTTCTTAGTGTCTCAGTGCGTCTTTGCATGTGTCAGGAATATCAACTAATCACAAGACTCAACATTGCATTTCATGTGCCTCTCTCTCAATCCATTTTACTTGAAGACAAACTACAATTTGTCAATGGAATTTTTATAACGCCTCTACATTCAAATTTCTATCTCTAAATGTCCTGGAATCTTTCTCCAATAGGAAGATTTGAAAGATATGAAGAGAAGAGAAATTGAAGAACTGCAAGGATTAAAAGTTTGCAATGGCTACTTCACAAAGCATCAAGTATGAATAGAAGACTAAAGCAGACATTCAAACTTGGTGAATAACCTTGAATTTCTTTAAAATCTGAAAATTTGCACAAATACTCACAGCTTCAAGAAATTCCAAATTCAAGCAATCAGCAAACAACCCTTTCAATTCTGTTTGTAATAGAGTGAATCAATTACTTAGATTTAACATTGTAAGGATTCAACATTTTATAAGTTGAATTTAGTCCGCAACTTTCATTTCAAATCTGAGTGTTAGTTTGGGAAGGGTACCCAAACAGAATTGAGTGGTAGTTAGAAAGAAATTTAGTTTCTGCAAAAACTATATCTACTCACTATAAAGGCTTCTCCGCCTAAGTAAGGAATGAACACTAGTGGATTAAATCTCAGAGAAGGAATCCGAGGATTGGAGGTAGGCCTGGGGCTAAACTAGTATAAAATTAGGTGTTGAAGTTCTGAACTTAAGCTTTAGCTTTTATTGCTTCCATCTCATTCATCATTCTTTCTATCATTAAGTGTTTTGCTTGAAAAACTGATCCAAGCTTAGTAGAGTACTCAGTGAGAGATTGAAGATAAATTATGCTAGCAAAGCTGAGCAGTTTATAAGTTTTTAGATCAACTCATCGTGCATCTAAAAATTTAACTAGGTTAATTAATTAAATCTAAAAAGTAACCAATATTCGCATTCACCCCCCTCTATGGTTGTTTACAAGCTATCTAAGGAACAACAAGTAGTATCAAAGCGAGTGCTCAACTTATTGACTAATCGTCTTTGAGTAAAGATCCATAAATGGCTTATAACAACTATAGTTTTGGCTTAGGCCAGGCAGTTCTCTTAAAGGACAGAATGTCTGTTACCAGACCACCTCTTTTTTATGTAATCATTACATGTTCTAGAAAAATTTCATGAAAAACTTCATTCAACCACAAAGCATGTAGGCTTGGCTCGCAATTGAGCTTGGCCTGAGAGTTCCCACTATTGTGAGGAACAGAATTTGGGTTCTAGTATATCTAGAGGACACGATGATGATGACCCAAGTCTTCTTAAGGAGAATTCCACAGCGATTAAATACTTACACTATGTGCTAGATCTTATTGAGTTTAATAGGGTCTTAGGATGTGAGACAACACAGGAAATCTGGAAAAAGCTAGAGATTACCTATGAGGGAATGGATAAGGTCAAGGAGTCGAAGATCAATCTCATGCTGTGGGGGTATGATATGTTCTCAATGGGTTCCAGCGAGGGCATTCAAAGCATGAATACCAGGTTCATTAACATCATTAATTAACTGAAGAGATTGGGAAAGGAGTTCACTCAGGAGGAGCTCATCAAGAAGATTCTGCGCACTTTTACCTTAGAATAGGACTCCAAGAAGAGTGGTATTAAGGAGGTTCATTATCTGAAGACCTACAACTATGATGAGTTGATAGGCACCTTGCTGACTCATAAGATGTCTCTAAGTAAGTATTCTGATGACTCCAAAAGGAGTCAAGGCAAGGAAAGATGGCAAAGCCTTTATCTTGAGAGCTGATTCATTTGATGAGTCCACCAGTTGCAACTCTGATGAGAAAATGGCCCTTCTAACAAGGCATTTCTCAAAGAACGATGGGAAGTTCAACAAAAAGAAGTTTCTCGCTAAAATCAAGTTAACTCAGCACCGGTTTGGAGCTGAGGAAGGGCCTAAAAAGGAGCACAACAAAGACATCAAGTGCTTTGGCTATGGAGAAAAAGGCCATATTCAATCTAGCTATCTAAAGGTGAAGAATGATAGATTCAAGAAGAGGTTCAAAAAGAAGAATGAGGCACTTGCTGCAACATGGAGTAACTCAAAAGAATCCTCATCGTTTGATAAGGAAGCAACTGACTCAGCCAACCTTTATCTTATGGCTATCGAAAATATAAGGGATGAAGGCTCAGCATCTACCTTTGGTAGAGATCTAACCACTACTAACTCTGAAGCTGAGCAAAACAAGGGGAAAAGCTCCCTAAGCTAAGGTACATCCTAAAATTCCCTTATCTATTGAAGAACTTGCCCAGACTCTCTTTGATGTTATAAAACTAACAAACAAGTCATGAAAAACATCAAAGAGCTAGTGAGGAGAAGGGAAGATTTGGAAGACCGCTTCCTTATCTCTTGATATCCTCTTTCTTCAAGAAAAAGCTAAGTATCAAGATTGCTAAAAGAGTAAGCTCACTAAGCAATTAGATGAGTTGACTGCAGAGGTAACAACTTTGAAGAAGAAACAAGATCCTGGTCAAGCCAATAGTCAACCTCCAATTAACCAAACTCGCAACAAGAGGAACAATTCCTCTACAAAGAAGAAAGCGAGCCAGTCCAAAGCAAAAACGGCTTATGGATTTATGGGAAAGCTGGACATGCCATAGTAATGAGTAGGCATAAAAAATGGTTATTATGATGAGTATGATAGGAGTAATTTAAGCATTTCTAAAAAGGGAGGACCCAACTGGAAAGCATGGGTACCTAACAAAAGTAACTAATTTGCAAGTGAGCCTTAGATTCGCTGATGAATCTAAAATGTGGTATGTGGATAGTGAATGCTCAAGGCATATGATGGGAGATGAAAGTTAGTTCATCTCATTGGAGCGCAAAAAAAGTGGAAGTGTCAGTTTTGGAGATAACCAAAAAGGCAAGATTGTAGGTTGTGGCATTATTGGTGTCTCTCCTTCAATTGAGGAGGTTTCTTTAGTTAAAGGTCTAAGATTCTCGTTAGTGGTTATGGATGACTTCATGAGATTCACTTGGGTAGTCTTGCTGAGTAGCAAAGACGAGACATATGAATATTTTATCAAGCTCAGTAACTGGATAATGAACAAAATAGGAACCAAAATTAGTAGAATCCGAAGTGACCATGGACATGAATTCGAGAATTTCTGTTTCGAAGAATTCTATTCACCGCATGGGATTGACCAAAACTTCTCTTCTCCCTATACACCTAAACACAAATGGGGTTGTAGAAAGGAAGAATAGTACCATAGTTGAAATGGCTCGATCCATGTTGAGTGATAACAATCTATCAAAGTACTTTTGGGGAGAAGCTGTTAAAACATCTTGTTATATCTTGAATAGGGTTTTAATTCACCCAATTATGGAGAAAACAACCTATGAACTTTGGCAATGGTGTAAGCCTAAGATTGGTTATCTCAAATCGTTTGGTTGTAGGTGCTTTATTCTTAACACCAAGGAGCAATTAGGTAAGTTTGATAGCCTGATGAAGGTATCTTTCTGGGATACTCAACTAACAGGAGGACATATAGAATGTATGTCAAAAGAACTAGCCTATTAGAGGAGTGTGAGAATGGGATTTTGTATCACCTCGCTCGTTCGATGATGATGGCTTTTTGAGATTTTATCCTTGAATCATGCAATTCTCGATTATCCAAGTGCCTTCAAGTGGCAGTGTTCCTCATCTCTAATTTTAAAAGGATTTTTAATAAAATTAATTATTATTTTTTTAGTTCAAAAGATTAATTAAAAATACAAAAAAGATAAAAATACACAAAGAAATACAAAAAATACAAAAAGCCACAGAATACCGGAATCGAGAACCTACCTCGCTAAAGGTCAGGCGAGGCAGCCTCGCTAAAAAAATCTGGTGAGCCTCGTCGGAATTTACTGCATTTTGTGGATTTTTGGGATTTTCCCCTATAAATATTTAAGGAATTTTTGGTAATCAGGATCGAAAATTTTCAGAGAAAAGATAGCTTTAAGAACAGCAACTAATTTCGAGAATTGAACAAGTATTTCCGAGATTTACACCAAGTTTTCAACCACAAAAACTAAAAGATAATGAGGACTAATTTCTAAGGTCAAGTGAATATTTTCGAAGTGGATTCACTCTGTAAGGGTAAGCCTCTAAGTTCCTAGAACTGCTGATTCCGTGCTCATTGTCCACTATTCCTTCTTCCGCTTTTATCTGTGGACCTAGGACTTTTATTATTCTATTTAATTCTAAATGTTGTAAATTTCTTTCTCTGCAATTTCTTTATTAATGGAGATACATGCTAGAATACTCCCACGAAGGGAATAAAAATATATTCCCAGATAACAGCCTCCACTATTTTACCATGAGAGCAATTTCATTCATTAAAACTAGCAACCAATGTGTTAATAAAATGAATTATTTTATTTCAAATGACAAATCCATTACAGTGATATTTCAATAGGCCACATGGGCCTCGCTAAAGCCAAAATCGAGCATACGTGCAATAAGTTGTAATATACCTTATGCTAACCTTTATGGATGTAGATAGATTAGGATTAGATGTATGTTTAGGATTTTAATTTTCCTTCGGGCATTGCAATTTCAATTTTTTTAGGGAAATGTACTTAATAGATTAGGCAGGTGGTTGCATACCCCGAGGTTTTGTAATTTTTTAATCTTTACTTTCCACATTTATCAACTGCTTTATGGATGCATTTACCGCTTTCAAATATATAAGTGAATCATGCATAATAACCCGAAAATGACATAAGTTCGAATATGCGTAATTACAAAATATGGTTTTCTGTAGACGCAAAATAATTTGATCCAATGAGAAATAAGCAACTTATCCCAAACCCGAATCTCCATGTCTTAGTGGGCCATCCCCCGAACTTTGAGCCTCACAGGACTTTAATTCCTAGAAAGAGCTAATCCAGGTAGCGACTATACACTAAGAGACAGCGGATTCGAGTTTAACCGATCTAAACTGTTTTCATCTTCTCAATTAGCTTTTCCGATTCCACAACCCAGTACAAATTCATTTTTAACTTTAAAACACCCCAGTGCATCGTGACTCTCATCCCGCGCACTCTCGGCTCATCGCTCCATGTCATCCGCTCACAAGGAGTTTATGTATGTAGATTTTGATGAAACTAACAATGTAGATAGATGTCCATTTGATGAAGATGAAGGAGTACCCCAGCAAGCTGATCCAATCAGTATTCCATTTTTTGTGCTGACCAACACAGTGTAAGAACCTGAAGCAGAGGAAGTCAAAGATGATGATGATCTTTCAATCGACTTCAAGGATGGTGAAGATCAACCTCCACCTCAGCAACCCATTATCGATCCTCCAGTAGTTGATCCAAGTCTTCCAAGAGAGATTAGAGTTCATTAAACCATCCGCTAGATAGCATAGTTGATGATATTTATAATCCAGTGATGATGCGAGGTCAGTTTAGCAGGATTATGAGTCCTCCAGCCTTCATATCATTGATTGAGCCCACGAAGTTTGAAGATGTAGAAGGAGATGATTATTGGATGATTGCAATGCAAGAGGAGTTGGATCAGTTCAAGCGCAATGATGTTTGGGATCTAGTTCCTAAGTCTAAAAGGAAATCAATCATCGAAACCAAATGGGTTTTCAAGAGCAAGCTTGATAAAGATGGCTCTGTTGTTAGGGACAAAGTTAGGCTTGTTATGCAAGGCTATAATCAGTAAGAAGGCATTGATTATGATGAGACTTATGCTCCAGTAGCCCAGCTTGAAGCAATTTGAATCCTGTGTGCGTTCGTATCCCATATGAACTTCAAATTATTTCAAATGGATGTTAAGAACATATTCTTGAATGGATTTATATAAGAAGAATTATATGTTCACCAGCCTCCTGGCTTTGAAGATCCGAAGAATCCTAAGCTTGTATTCAAATTGAAGAAAGCTCTCTACGATTGAAGCAAGCTCCTAGAGCCTAATATAAGAGGTTGACTAATTTCTTGATCAGAAAAGGCTATGAAAGAGTAAAAGCTAATACGACTCTATTTATCAAGCGAAGAAAGGATGATGCGTTGCTCATACAAATTTATGTTGATGATATCATATTTAAAGCAACTGATGAGAAGTTATTCAAGGAGTTCAGCAAGCAGATAAAAAGCGAGTTTGAAATGTCTATGATGGGAGAGCTCAACTTTTTCCTTGGTTTTCAAATCAAGCAGACTAAAGATGGAATTTTCATCAATCAAGCTAAGTATGCTAGAGAAGTTCTGAAGAAGTTTAACATGGAGCATTCAAAGCCAATGTCCACTCCCATGGCCACTGATACGATCTTGAGTAAAGATGAAGCTGGAAAACCTGTGGATAGCAAGTTCTACAGAGCAATCTTTGGCTCTCTTCTTTATCTCACTACTAGTAGGCCTGACATTTAGTATGTTGTATGCTACTGCGCTCGGTATCAAGCTGACCCCAAAGAATCTCATTTAGCCACTGTGAAGAGAATTCTCCGATACTTGCAAGGCTCGATTGAAGTAGGTCTGTGGTATCCCAACAGCTCGGATTTCACTCCTAGAGGATTCACAAATGCTAATTATGGTAGAGACATGCTCGATAAGAAAAGTACAATAGGAGGATGTCATTTCCATGGAGAGTGTCTTGTCTCATGGTACAGTAAGAAGCAAACTTCTGTCATGTTGAGTACAACAGAAGCTAAGTATGTGGTTGTAGGAAGTTGCGTAGCACAACTGCTATGGATTAAGCAATAACTAGAAGAGTATGGTATAGATTTAAATTGCCTCGAATTTATGTGTGATAACAAGAGTGCAATTAACCTATCCAAAAATCAAGTTCAACATGGAAGGATGAAGAATGTCAACATTAGACATCTCTTAATTAGGGATCATGTGCTAAGAGGAGATGTCAAGCTGGAGTATGTTCCTTCATAGGAACAACACGCTAATATCTTCACCAAACCACTGCCAAAAGAGCAATTTAGTGTTCTAAGGAAGCTAATAGGAATGGCAAATCCACATTGAAGAAGGAGAATGAAAATCTCAAAAATTTGGCTATGTTGAAAATTCAGCCAAGAAAAGATACGTGGATAACATCGTCTATATTTTAAAGTAACGACATGAAGAACAATTTCGAGCTCTACGTTTTCAAAAAGATGTGCATTTTAAGTGGAATCGTTTTTCTCAAAACTCTTTGTTTTACTGAGGCTGTTAATCAAATGCCAATCTCAGCTTTCATTTTCATATTGAGTTGTGGAAGTGCCACGTACCCCTGAGAGATGCTGTTGCCTGTAGAAGTTGAACAGTTGAATAGAGAAGTTCACTTGGTTTTTGCTAATTTGAATCATCTAAGAATTTGAACCTTAATTCCCTTTTCTATTTCAGATTCTCTCACATCTCTCTCAAATGGCAATTACCAAAATAACTTTCAGACTCAAAACACCACTTCCCTGAAATTCATCGTGAATGCCGAATGAAAGACAAAGAGGCTAACTCTGGAAAAAGGCACCCTTTTCACAAAGGTGGATTGGGATGATAACTTGGAGTTCAAACCTGTCTACGAGGTCGACTATGAGGGATTGCTGAAGAATAGAATCATGCATAAAATAATAAAGCAGCAAACCTCAGCTCATTTCTAAAGATGGAAGGACCACCCATCATTAGGCTTATCAAGGCATTCTACTCCAACCTTTACACCATCCAAAGGTTTAATGATGTGTTGATGATGGAGTTTGGGGGAAAATCTACTCTAATTTGCTCGCAGTTGATAGGGAGCATCCTCAATATGCATAACAGAAGTACTCAACTCTGCAAAACTTATGATGAAGATGCCATTATGATTCTAGAGGTTTGGGAGCTCCCTTCAA
>CATIWQ010221408.1:0-14473 GCA_949673415.1 Euphorbia schlechtendalii | reverse complement strand
GATAATGATATTTTTAAGATCTGGTTTCAAATTTCATATTTGAACAATGTAATAAATATTGTACCTGATATAATGACTATTATACCAGTCATTATACCAGGTATAATGTCTGTTATACCAGGTATAATGTTTGTTATACCAGGTATAATGTTTGTTATACCAGGTATAATAGCTGTTATACCTGGTATTATAATTGTTATACTTGGTATAATAAATATTATACCCGAAATCGGTGGTTTTTTTTATATCACGTATTTTGAAAAACCAAAACTTAAATTCACGTTTTTTAAAAAATCAAAACTTAAAATGTGAGATTTGTAAAATTACAACATGGCATGACCTAAAATTATTTTGATTTTTTCTGGTATTTCCATAAAAACCCCCAAACATTAATTGGTTTTTGAATTCTATTAGATTTCACTGTAATAAAATACCCATTTTCAAAAACTTGTTATTTTTCTAATCACTTTTTTGATGTTTAATTTAACAAAATACCCATTCTGATTTGTTTTTCGTACCTTATAGTAGTGTTTAAACATTATCGTTTCTTCCTTATTAGGAATTGAGATCATAGTTGTTTCTTCCTTTTTAGGATCCTTTAATTCAGTTTATCATTCCTAATTATCAATCGCAATTTATTCATCAATCTTTTCATGTTATCAATTTTGTATCAAGAATTAAGGAATAAAACCATACAAATTGTAATCGGTCGACATAAATTTATACAACCATACAAATTCAAAGCATAAAATCATACAAATTGCAAGCTATACAAACTACAAGCAAAAAAAAAAATACAAATGTAAACTATAGACATAAATTGATACAAACCATAAATACAAACTTTATATATAAAACAATACAAAATGTAAACTATACAAACTTTAAACATAAAATCATACAAACTATAAGCATTGTTTTATTCTTCAAAATGTATGGTTTGTAAAATGTATAGTTTCACATAAAATCGGACAAACTATAAACTATACAAAATACATGCGAAAAACCATACAAAGTGTAAAACATTTAAATACAAGAATATTTATAACTAAGTCAAAAGAAAGTAGTTACCCTATACAAAATCTAGGCATAAAACTAAACAAATTTTAGAACCATGCAAACTATATAAGTTTAGCTCATACAAATGTAAACTAAACATTAAAAAGAAGTTTGAAAAATAACAAATTTAAAGATAATGGCCAAAAACTACGATTACCGATAAGAAAGAGGTATTAGTTTAAAAACGGAATATTTTGTTAGTTAATTACACTCTTCAATTGATCAATGGTGGATATAAAAAGCCCAAAGTCAAATACACGGACCACGCTTTTTGGCCAACTTATTTACCATTATGCTTTCCAAAGTTGGTAATACCAAGGCCATTTCATTCTTATATATATTCTTTCTACCAAATTTATCGAATGTGTAATATTTTTCTGATTGGTGTTTCATATAGTCATACTGAAGTAACAACTACCTTGGTGATCAAATTTAAATCACCTAAACATATAAAAATCTCTTTCACTTATCAATTATATTTCACCATCTCATAAATTCTTGATGTACTAATGAATAGACAAAGGTCAACCAGTCAATTGAGCTCGTAAAAATATGTAAGAATTTCCATTTTTGTTAACAAAGCAATTAACTGGCTAACACATCGACAGTAGTTGAAGTAGAAAGAAATTGGAAAACATTACGAGTGCAAAGACTTAAAATGAGAATAATTGAAGATGAGACTGAATAGAAGTTGTTTTCCAATATTTGACATAATGGGTTCCAAATGTCCCCATATATAACCAGAAGCAGGTATGATAATATTGCATATGATAGGTAGAAAAAATAAAGCTTAATGTTGGATAAAAGAATAAAATAAAATAATTGAGGAATCTAATAAAGTTTGATTTGATAAGAAGAAACTGTTAGAAGAGGTCATTCATTCCCTGCTGGGGCGCAACATTTATAACTGATTGGGTCATATACTATTGCTTTAGCCTTTATAATTAGTTGCCACTCACATTTGGTCTTTTTAATTGGTTGATTTCCTACTAATTATTAAAGTTGGCATACTGTCTCATTTCTCACACCATATATATTAATAATCATCAAGCTCTATTATTGATTGTTTCTTTCTAGTTATTTTGCCAAATTACAAAGAGCAACCAGAATTTCCAACCATATAACACACAAAATAGAGAGTACGGTCGAAGGTCTCACGAAACAGCTAAATGGTATCAATTGAGTAATTACGAGATTGATAATGGGAAATATATGTAACTGGTGGCCAAATATGGAGTATATATAGAATATATGCGTATTTGTTATTGTTCCATGAATCCCCTTGAGTATATTTAAATTATGCATTGAGTAATTTATTAGCATTTGTATGATGCTCCTAATTCATCCAAACAATTAACAAGATTGCTTAGATGCGGATCAGAATGTCATATTTTGATTTGGTATACTCCCTCTTTGTCCCAAATTAATTGATTTAAGACAATTTGCTTTATGTATAATTTTGAATAAGTATCTAATATACTCCCTCCGTCTATTAAATATTGTGGTTTTAACTAATTCAAAGTTTTTAATATAACAATTAATCGAATTAGGTGATTTATTAATTTACCCTTTTATAAATGTCCTACTCTATTTTCAAAACTTCACTAATATTGATTCCAAAAGTCTTTTCATCTTCTTATTGGACATTAGTTAATATATCTTGAAAGTTGAACAAATTAATAAGGGTAACAATGAAAAACTTAGAAAAAAAGTACTTTAAAAATACAAAATAACAATAAAAAAATAAAAATTCCTCTTAAAAGATAATATGTAGTAAAAGGAGTGAGTATTTTATATCCTTCATTATATTATTTCCAATGATATCAGCTACAGGAGTCAAATTAACTTGAAATTATGAATACTATGCATATTCCTGCTGTACAGGTGTTGTGAGAAGTTGTGCTGTTTTAGCAACTTAAACAACTACAGGTTAATAGATTATTATTTTTATTTTGAAAAATATGTATTTCACACAGTACTCAAATGGATCTATGTATAACATTGAATATTTTAAGAGTACATAATTAAGTAGGACATAATACAAAAAATATAAATGAGCATATGTAAACAAATCCCGTCTAATCTCCTGGTCCATATTTTCTTTAATTTCCAAAGAGGACTTGCTATTGGATAATAAGTTGCACCATTAGAATGTGTCACATCGTAATAATTTAATATCAAGGGACTTAATTTTACTATTGAAAGAGATAGTTAAATGAACCTAACATCAATTCTCACCAACAAATGGATACAGATAATTATGTTTGCTTTTTTAGCTTTAAAGGAAGATGATGATATGAAAGTAAGGAAAAAATGCGTGAGGTGAAGGGAAGTGTAGCGTTTAAAAAAGTAAAATGGTTATTCATGGTTTCCAAAATTGCTATTAATAGAAGCAAAACACATAAGCAACAGCATGCGTAAATTGTATAGGCTGTACCTCTTTCGATTTTAAGCAATTTAACACATGCCATGCTTTCTGCTTTATCTTATCATTAGCCTCCCACTCATTAATTCTCCAACCTAAATCGATCACATGTTATTAATTTTTATTATGCACATGCATTTTCCGTTAAAGAAATGCATACATAAACGCCCATGGATAATGAAGATTTGTTGGACACTGCCTTTTTTCATCACATGCTTAAATTAGTAAATCCCTAAAAAATTTGACAAATCATACATTAAAATGTTAAATTTTGCTAACGGCAAAAACCCTATCTTCTTTGTGCCGCTGCATCTTCCCATCCTCCTTGAACAAAGCATGGAGGAACACGCCCTGCTCCTCTCCTGCAAAGTTTTATTCCCGTTTGTCAGTTTATTTATTGTTTTCATCTGAATAATTTAAAATCTGTTGTTTTTACTTTTCATTATGAGATCAATATCCGTAGTCATAGATCTGTCGTTGCTCACCCCGATCTTGATGGTTTCACAATTTACTTAGACTCCATCCATTTCAAGACAAAGATACTTGTTGATATTTCCCACAATATTCTCAGATATATCTTCTTTCAAATATATCTTTCCAGATCTGCGAGGTTTGTTGAGGTTATGGTGTAAGCGGACATTTTTATGGTCATGGATGTTCAAAATTGTTAGTTGGAAGATTAAGAATTACGAGTTGCAATTTTTGTCTTTGTTTTGTATGCTGTTATATTTTCCTTCGTCCATCTCTATCTCTCAATCTGAAGAGATTTTGTTTCTCAAGTTATGTTAGGATGTTTTGTTTTGATGGATGTAGTTTTTCACTCATGTATCTACCAAAATGTACAACGTAGATCGTATCAATACAATATTTCAAAAATGTAAATCCCTTAAAATTTTTCGGATTTGCTTTCACAACCAATTAACGATGTAGAAAGACCGGGTTAAAAGGTTTTGTAGCCGATTATTGTTTGGATTTGTTGTCACCTCATCATTTAAATTTTATGTTTAATGTTTTATAATGTCTTCTCTTATGTTGTTAGTTTTGCAATTTTTCTGTAAACAACAATTATCTTTTGAATTTTTTTTGTGCTTATTTATAGTTAAACACTTATTCTAAGTGGACGTATCTATTGATTTTCAAACATGGAATTGCTTCCATAAACTCAGATTGTGTTGTAAATTGATTTACAACACGTAGATTATAGAATAAAGCTCAAGTAGTAACACTTTAACTTGTTTAATCATAGTGCATGAAAATTTGTGATTAGTGTGAGAAATTATAATAGTGACCAATCCCTATGAACTTTTCTCCCTTTTGAATGATTTGTGTTTCATAGACTATTAAAATAATAGAAAGTAATAGCATAAAGTAATTATATGAGACACGTATCATTTATGCATGAGAAATGTTCTCAGGACCCGGTCTCTATTATAATTTTCCGTGTAAAGGAAATCTATGGAAGAAAATGTAACTGTCAAGTGAATATTGCTTATTGGAGCTTGTGAGAAAAAAGTAGTTAGGAACGAATAATACACATATATATATATTTTCGGGCCAAAATCAAAATTATTATAGATTAACAAAAACCTAAATTTCCAAGAGGAGCTTACCAAAGTTGCATACATATTCCGATGCTTATTAGTTCATTGTTTCAAATCAACAATATTAAAAAAACTGAGTACATTTCATGTATAAAAATTATAAATTTTTAAATACAAAAAGAATTGAATTCAATTATTTTTTTAAAAGAAAACCATGGTTCTAAACACCTAAAATTATACCAGAAGGAATTTGGAATTGAGATTTCATCATTTGAATTATAACACGTGACGAAAGTGAAACGTGTCCTGATGGATTTAAAACTGAAAGTAGCATATAATAAATAGATAGAGGAAGAAAGTAGTAAATTAATCTTTCTAAACTCACTCTAGTCAATAACTATGCCTAACCAATTTAGATAATCAATAAGGCATGCATGTCTTTTAAGATAAGCTTAATGCCTCTCTACGAACTTGTTCAAAGTAGATTCTTGTAATTTTGGATTTTGAAATGTAACAAATAGTTCTATATATTTATTTAAAACATGTTACTTTTACCCACATAGTCACATGTCAGTTATAGTTGATTTAACTTTTCAAATATATCAATTCTTTTAATTTTTTTCTCTCAAATCAGAAACCGAAACATAACATTGTGATGATAAACAAGTACATTTTAAACAAATTCGGGCTAATGTTTGATACATTTAAAATTTTTTGAACAAATTAGAAAATGTAAATGCATAAACCTTTAACATATACATATATCCATACATACATACATATATATACACACACATACATACATACATACATATATATACATACATACATACATACATACATACATACATACATACATATCACATCAACTCTTCTAGACAGTTTCAAATTTAAAGCCGTTGTTTTATATATATATATATATATATATATATATATATATATATATATATATATATATATATATATATATATCACATCAACTCCTCTAGACTTTCTTAAAAAAAAAAACTCTTCTAGACAGTTTCAAATTTAAAACCGTTGTTTGAGCACATTCACACAGATATTGTGTGTGGCGGTAAGAAGGTGGCAAGTGAGTTGAGCGTTCTTTTATTGCTACAGTCTCTTTCGGTAGCCTTCCTTCCTATACTTTCGTTCAGAACAATAGGATAAATGAACCTTAACTTTCCATTTTCCTTCTTTCATGTTACTGTTAATTTACGGGGTATTTATTAAATTAATAATATATTTCATATATTCAGAAGAATTCACATTTAAAAACTGATGCAATTATCATGTAATCATTTTTATTAGTTTAGAATAAAAGTGATGTAGTGCGTTGATTGTTTTATACAGTTTTTTTTATGAATAGTGGAGGCTGAAAGTTAATTTTCTAAATAAATTATTTTTGTCAAAAAAAAATCTAACGATCAAGGTCCTTTTCTTTTCAACTTTTAAAACCTGAATTGTACTGAACTTAACTGAAGTGAACTAAATTAAATTGAACTTAATGGACTTGAACTGAATTAAACTTAACTTAGCTTCACTTAACTGAACTTAACTTGATAAACCATAATTTAATAATAATACACTAATTATTAAAATAATAATAAAAATGAATGAATATTAAAAAAATTATTAATTAATCATTAAAAATAGTAATATTAAAAACTACACATATAAAATAATAAATAAAATAATTCTAATAACATTAATATTATAAAATTATTATAGTACGTAAAATCATATAACTAAAATCTTGTTATTCAAATAATAATTTATACATGAATTATATAATAGTTATTATATTTTCTTGTAGTTTGGAATAAAATTATCCCTTGTTATCGAATCGTTAAAACAATAATTTTTATAATTAATAAATACTCTCATATTATTGTTTCATATCACATTTTTTAATTAATAAATATCATGATTATAATTAAAAATATCATTTTAGTATAGTTTCATTAATAATATTATTATCTTAATAACACCAGTTTTATTTACTATTTATAAATTATTCTTACCATTTATAATTAATGTTAACTACATTGTTTAATGATTATTTTTTATATTAATGTTTTTATTTTATTGATTATTATTATTACTATTAATTTTATTAAAGTATTAATTAAAATTGTTGTTATTAAAATTAGATTCAGTGACCTGGACTGAACTTAATGAATCTTAACTGAACTTAACTTAATAGACCTTAATTGAACTTAACTAAATCAAATTGAAGATGAAGAAAATATGATCTAATTGCCTCGTAGACTTGTAATGTTGTGATTCAAGCTCAAACAACACGGAGTTGTAGACTTATTAGAAACAAGTTTTAATAAATATATAGCAATCTCATGCATTTATTTCACCTTTTTCTGTATATTTGAATTTTAATTATAAAATTACTTGGATTAAATAATATAAAAAATATAACCTATATATTCGATCCAATTCTAAAGAATCTGTTAATTTATTAATTCGGAAGCTTGGATTATGTTGTTTTCGGAAACCATACTTCTTTTGGGTTAACTGAACATTGCTGTCCCCAGTTTTTTAAACAGCTTTGAAATAAGATCATTTTTTCCATAATTTATATATAATTATTGTTATGACAACTTCTTACTTTTCATCTATCCATGCTACAAGATAATACTACAGTATTAAGAAAGAAAAAAGAATTTAGAATAAAGAAAAAAGAAACTTGCTGTAGTCGACAAAATTATTCAATTGTGAAAATGAAGCAAGCTAAGGGAAAAGCCTGTCCATAGATTGGTCAAAATTAAGCATCTTCACCATTTCTACCGCACTTATATATATCTCATCAAAATTATAAAAGATTCGGGGGTATCTGATTCTTAGTTTCATAATTTCCACACATTTATAATTTCTTCGTTTATAATTGTAATATTTTAACTTCTAACTTTGACTACTGGTGATGCAGTATTATCACACGTCGGAAATAATCAAAGAATATAAATAATAAATAAGTGGAGTAGATTAGGCCTTAACACAAGTCAATTGATTTTGTGTTAAATGAACTTAACCATACTTATATACTCACTTAAGCTACTAAGCCCTTATCACCATCGCATCAGGATCGAAAGTGAATTTAGGAGCACTGACATTTCAACCACCAGGAAACTGACCAACGTTGTGGGAAATAGAGGTTCTAAATCGTTTAGCTGTTGAATTTTTTTATACCAGATCCTTCTCCCGAATACAAAAATAAACATTTATCGTATGAAAAGTTTAGGGAATAGGGGTTATGGAAAAGATATGAGATTTATATCCTAACCAGGATCTTATTTTTACCGTGGACAACAACAATTGACGTCATGATTGGTTCTTTGCTCATGTTGTCAGAAGCACGAGAAATGGATTCGTACCAACAACATGGCAAATAGTATTAGATCTACATGATATCAGAGTCAGAAGATATTAATTTCATGTTTAAATTCTTGGTGAAGTTTTAATTAGCAAAGAATGACTAAATCAATTTCGACATGTCAACGATAAATCAATCTATATTAAAATTTAGATCTAAGTTTAACACATTGTTTAATTACGAGCATAAAATGCTCAAGTCCTAATTAATTGTATGGGAGATATGTGTTGGGATTTTACACAGGTGACCACGTAATAAACACATTCCACGTGTTTCCACTTCTCTCATAGTAGGAACGAAATATGCTATCTCCAAATAATTGTTTGGATTTTGGTACTTATTTTTTCATCTTTCTAATTTATTTTTTTTCTATTTTTCAGTTTGTTCTTGTCATTGAATACATCACATATAAAAAAACTAAATGAAAGACATAAAAATGAAAAAAAATATGGAACTAGATAGATACAAAATTGAATTTTGGGGGAGTAAATCTTTATTTTAGGTGGAAAAGCAATGTTTGTTTAGTAACAAGGACTTTCTAGATATCTGAGGAATAAAAGACTTGAATTTGATGCATATTCTTGCTCCGTTTTAATAAGAAGGTGTGCTTGTTGACTTTGAATAGCAAAATAAATTTATTAGATTTAAAGTTTTATATTCTAACACTAGAAATCAATTCAATTCAGATCAACACTATGTATTAACTAACTTCAATTCAAAATAAATTATAACAAGAAGATAGGGTAACCAAAAAATAAAAATTAAAAGTCATCCCGTTATTTAACAGCAAATTATTGAGTGGTCCATTAAATTGTGGGCCTTTAATTAAACTTAAGATTCAGGATTATGTCCTAAATCAACCCATCATCATCCCTAACTTTCCACTAAACACATTACATCATCTCATATCTCAAAACAATCATTACTAAATATTGAAAACCTTTCTAGAAAAGCGAAAATCATGCCATCATCAATATCAATTACTTCCTTAAAACTAAAAAGTCATAATATTGTATTCATAAAAAAAAAATATAGTAATTTTGTACAATGGATATGTACTTTGTGCAAGCTAAGCTAGGTGACTCCATAGATAAAATAGCAAAAACCCAAAAATACCCCTCTTCATTTCCTTATTTAGTCAACATCACCTTGATAGTAACAGAATAAACAATAACGAGAGAAAAGTAATCAAATCGTACGGTGTAAAATGAGGTAAACGTGTTGATGAGAGATCATAGAAGAGAATAAAAAGGAGTAGCTGGATCCTCCCAGAAAACCTCACTGGAAGTGACTTAGTTTGCAACTCCCGAGGTTTCTGTCTATCTCTCTCATTCCATTTCCATTTCTTCATCTTTTTTGCAACTACATTAACAGACACTTCTATGTTTCTCTGGATTTGCTTATTTCATTTTCAATTAGGTTCGGTTCTCATTCTTTTGTGGATTGTGAAGCTAGTTAATAATTTGTTAATGAAAGTGTAAATTTGTTGTTAGAATACGAATCTATTTGAAAAAAATGGATCCGCCGGTGATGCTGAATGATGGGTCGTACAATTTCTCGGAGATCTGGCAGTTTCCGGTCAATGGGAATGGGCGTGGGCACTTTGGGCAGAGTTATCGATTTGTGGACAATGATCCAATGGATTTGGAGCGTGGAGGCATTGGCGGCGGCGGCGTTGGCCCAAGAAAACGCCGTGGTGCGGTGGAGGAGGATTCATCGAAGGTCGTTTGTTCAATCAACGGCGGTGACAATAGAGTGGTACGGCTGGTTTAATTTGATTCATTAATTGTTTTAACTGATTTTCAATATCTTTGCTTGGTAATTATAGTTTCATTTTCTAATAAATAAGAGTAATTGATGTTGATAAAGAGTTGTTGTCTCCTTGTTGCTGTCTTCATGATGTGAGTTGTCTATTAAAACTTTAGAGGTTGTCCTTTCAGCCAAGTATATGTCTGAATTATGAATTCAATTATTAATCCACATTAGTAGTATTGCTACTTAAGTTCACTCATAATTCAGTTCTTTTTCTTATTACAAGTCGATAGTGTTCTATCACTGTCTGAAACTTCAGTTTCGAAGTATTTATCCGTTTCTGCATCTTCAAAACGTTTCGGAAATGAGAAACTCTCAAAAACTTATGCAAAACATTTTGGGTACATTTCTGCAGTTTTACTCAATTTTTAATCCGGTTTTTAATTTTAAATCCTTAATCCTTCAATTCTCTGTAGAAATACATGTTTACAGTTTATAATTCACAAATATATCCTTATATTTTTATTTTTACATGTTTTCCCACATCTTGTTTGTCACAGTTGTTAACATTTCCAGCTTATCTATGTGCTTGAATATTTGGTATTGATATATTGGGTAGTCTTTCATCAGTTGGGTAATTTTTCTTTTCCTTACTCAAATATAATATCTGTGTTTTATTTATGGGCAGGATGATTCTGATCCAAAGCGGGTAAAAACACCTGGAAATGAAGAAGAGAATGAAGACTCAAAAACAGAAATAGAACCCAGTTCAGGCAAGCATGTGGAAAAGAATAATAAACCATCAGAACCACCTAAACAGGATTACATCCATGTTCGAGCGAGACGAGGCCAAGCTACTGATAGCCACAGTCTAGCCGAGAGAGTAATTTTCTCTTTATTCATGGACTAACTGAAATTGATGATGTAGATGACACTCTTTGTGCTTACCAGCGCGTACAATTTCTGATGAGATTTCTTTTTGTGGACAGGCAAGGAGAGAAAAGATAAGTGAAAGAATGAAAATTCTCCAGGATCTAGTGCCTGGTTGTAATAAGGTATGCCGCTCAACTTTACTAGAATTTCATATAATAACATCTCTAATACGTAGTCCTATAGCATGTTTTGCAGAATGAAATCTTTTTCTCAAGCTTGCTTATGAAATTTGTGATTGGAATATTTTTCAATTTTAAACAATGTTTTTCTGATGCAGGTTATTGGAAAGGCACTTGTTCTTGACGAGATTATTAATTATATCCAGTCATTACAGCGCCAGGTTGAGGTGTGCATCATAATTTACATGTATATATCTCTTCCTTCTCTTTTTTTTTTAAATTTTTTTTGATTAAATTGCTTCAAACTGCAGTTTCTATCCATGAAACTTGAAGCTGTAAATACAAGAATGAGTCCTGGGATTGAAGCATTTCCTTCTAAAGATGTAAGTTTTAAATGCAGTAGTGTATTTTTCGCTTTTTCTGTATATATGTCTGAGTTTAACTGTACTCTGCCTGCTAAATTTACGCCTCAAACTGTTTATTAGAATCTCTGATTTTCATTTAATAGTTTTGTCCCAATTTAAGATCCCAAAAGTCTCTTGTGCTATTGTTTTGCTAATTTTGTTTGCACATAATTTCACGATGACAAATAGTTGAGGCAAACACAGTTCAATGGCCTCGTCTTGATCAATTGTGGGCATTTGTCTGATTTCATCACTATTTAGTGTTTTCTACTCTCAATCCTTCACAAATGAACTTCCGTCAATAGTTGTGTTATTGACCGTTGATTAGGATAAAATATGTGCAGATTTGTTCACATTGTTTCTTTAATATTACAAAAAAAAGTCTTAAGATGTTTGAATTGTGAATCTTAATAAACTTGTTGGTTTCAGTTTGGTCAAGAGGCATATGATGGTATGGGAATGGCATTCAGTTCACAAGGCACACGGGAATACAGTCGCGGTGCATCGCCAGAGTGGCTGCATATGCAGGTTGGTGGTGGTTTTGAAAGAGCGTCGTAATCTGAAAACACATTATCATATCCATTAGCAATACCAGCATCAAATAGCTAGTAGCTAGCTAATGGCTGTCAGAATATATACCCTCACTGTCCTAAATTCAAAACGCACAACACAATATATATTTCCCACTTCAGAATCAAATTTGGAGCTGTTTGTTTCTGTGTAAAATACTGCTTTAAGTGACTATGTGGACATCTCCATTTATTTGTGTTTTGGAAATTATTCTTTACTCCCGAAATCGCAGGCTTCGTATAGTATCCCTCGAAGGAGAGTAAATTCTTGTGTGTGAGAAAATTGGTTTGTTAAGAATTTGTAATGCTAATCTTGTATAGACCTGAGATGTTGAAGCCTGCTCAAATGAGAAGGCCTTTGAGCTCTGTGTTTTAGATTCTGGATTGTTGTTGCTTCTATCCTTTTAGGTCATAACTATGCATATCTCAGTTGATTTGGTGGTTTAAATTCATCTCATGTCATATAAAGTATAGGCACCAGAATTTGTATTGAAAATGTATTCTCATTTCTTCAGGTTTCTTACTGGAGACCGTAGATGTAAGAAAAACAACCTGTAAATTTAAAAATCATGCTACGTGGTTTGATTTTTTTGCAAAAAATTTCTCGTGAGATTTTTTTTTCAAAAGTTAGCAAAATAATAATTTCAATTTTTAATTACGTCATAAAAAGGGCGATCTTGTCCATTTTGATCTGAAATTTTGCATCTATGTAATAAAAGTACATCTTAGTAATGAATGTTAGATTTTTTTGAGAAGTGCAAATTTTTTTTAATTCTAATGCGATGATAATTTAAAAAAAATATAATAAAATGAATAATTTCTTAAAATTACTCAAATTTTGATATATAACTCTTAAATATATGGTTAATTTGTAAAATTGTTGAATTTGTGAAAATAGTTTTTTACAACACTGTTATTTTTTCCTGTTTAACTAATTTCTAAAATCAGAAATGACCTTTTAACACTTATGCAAAATGGTTCCCTTGATTAATGTGTGGCTTTTGTTTTTACTTCAATAATTTCAATATATCCAGAAAAAAACAGCCAGCTGTCATCATTCATATTAATTCTAAATAAATCCATGTATAAGTCACTTAGGTCACTTAAGTCATCAACCCATTAAAACATGGATACTCAATACTAGATCAATTTTAACCTCGATTCAGTACTTAATCAGTAAGTAATATAAGATAGTTATGTCACGTCATTATTCACAATTATTATAAAATCAAACGGCTACACCCTCTAAGGTAACAAGTTATCATCATTAATCATCATCATGTTATTCTTTCCATCATTGGAAATTTACTTAAGTATCGGAAATGTTACGCTGACTTAGCTCCTTCTAAAATTGCTTTTTTTCTTGTATGAAGCTTAGCATGTGCCGACCCTGGGCAGGGTGCGACCGCCTAGTTCTCATGGCTATAAGGGCCCAAAATTTTAAATTTGTTTTTTAAAATTTTAATATACAACATTACAAATAAATTTTACTGTTATTATTTTCATATTTGAATGTTGTTATTAATAGACAATAGCACAGGTCTTGATTGATTAAACTTTTATTGTTGCTATTTATTGTTACTGTTTGAAGTTTATTACTAGTTGATATGTAACAAATGTTTAATAAAACTATAATTTCCATCAGTTGTTAAAAATATAAAATGATTAAAATGAGTTTATCTTTAATTTCATGATAAAACAATTATAGAAGTCATAGAAAGCTTTCATAGAAGTAACAATTCATTAGATTTCAAAAAATAACAAAACTCGTATAAAAGAAACTTCTAAACATCATTTAAAGGTAATAAAAAACTTTTAATTACCACATTGTCTTTTTGGTTAATATAGAAAAAATGAGCTTTTAATTATGTATTTTAATTCTTTTAGTTCAATTTTCCTTGAAAAATAATTGGATGCAATTAGTTATCATTGTAATTAAACATATGGCCTATCTGAACGATAATTTTGAAAGAGTTTAGTGAATAGCTTAGCTTGGATCCGGTGGACTATAAACCATTAATTTATTTTAAAAGCAACTGAAATTTTTGAAAACTTGATGTCAATATATGAAAAAATTATAACAGGGATCATGAAACTTTTCTCATGAATGAATGACACGTGTATCGTACACTTACTTTATATTATTTATTTAGATTGATTAATTTCAAATTGTTTCGAATAGAATTTTGAATTACTAACAAAAGTAAAGATTTTTGTGTATACAAAATTGAAATAAACTGACATTATTTATTAATAGAATACATTTATTATTTTTTTATTATTACT
>CATIWQ010221374.1:0-42940 GCA_949673415.1 Euphorbia schlechtendalii | reverse complement strand
TAGGAAGTACTCTAAATTCTAAAATTTTAGTGTTCTAAAGTATTTAGATAAATAGCAGAAAATTCAAATCATGAAAAAACCGTGAAGTAAACGTCTTGCAAGATTCCAGTTTTAGTTTGGAGGTTAGGGTTAAATCACCTTGGAAAATAAATAGGTTTCAGAAAGTACGATTATGTACGCAGCCCAAAAACAAGAATTTTTTTTTTTTATTTGTATCAATAAACAATTAAAAACAATTATTTTATTTTTTATCTTTTAAATTAAATGTAGGTTATGACGACTTTGTTTTTAACAAAGTAAATATTACTTTTCTCTTATTACCATTAAGTTAATCATCACATTATTGATTTACCGGTTATGACTGAGAGAGTAATGAAGATTTTGTTCATAAAATTTACCTTTAAATTGTCTTCACAAATTTATCTACATCACTTATCAATAGATAATGAAAAAACAATTTATTCACCACAGAACAAAGTCTATCTTCACAAATTCAAATCGATTTATTTTATTTTTCATCTGCATCACTAAACAATAAATTAACACAATTTATTCTTCACAAAGTTTTATTTCTATCCCCGTATCCAAATGGAAAAACATGAAGTGAAGAACGAAACAACTAACATGATTAATGGTTTTGACATTTCAAGGACTCAAGGTGAGATAAGAGCTCACTTGATAAAGAAAAATTACTTAAAATTAAATATATTATAATAAAAAGTATAGTTTTAAAGTTTTTATTTTAAGTTCATAATATAACTAATTCACAAATTCAGAAAGTTACTGATTCGGTAGTAATAGTGAACAAATTTGGTATCTTTTTTTTTATCATGAGCATTATGTTGTCGCATTTCAATGATTGATTCAGTGATAACTCTTTATATTTATGTCTTGCACTCATAAATAAGTGTACATTACATAACATGGTAACCGAATTTTGATAAAAAAAAAAAGGATATATATAAGTATAGACAAATACAAATTCATAAGTAGTCAATGAAGAGATATTAGAAATGTAAAATTCAAAGTCTTAATCTACCAATGCAAATGCAGAGCTGCTCTGCAAAACGACAAGACATGTTAGTTGTAGTTGCAGTTGTTCAAATTTCAAAAGGAAAGAAACATACATCCTATTTTGATTATTTAAATTTCATTGTTTACATTTAATTACTATACTTTAATCCATAAACACAAACCCCAAACTCCAAAGCCATTTGGTTTCTCTGTAATTTTGGGATTTCGTGTGATCAAATTTAAGATTAAAAGAAAATCAATCTGAAAGGATACATTGAGCTGTTATTTAACCAAATCTCTTGAAAAATCCATAAATCTCAGAAACAATATAATTTTATATAAGTAACTTTTCTATTTTAGGTAAAACTAATTTTCGTCTAGCATTTGCAAATTACTTCCTGCGGAATTTGAGCTTCGGATAACAAGGGACATATAGCAAGTCAACTAGCCTAATGACTTGGGAAAGGAGTTATGGTAGTTATTCCACCTCACACCTAAAAATGAATATAATAATAAAAAAGTAAAAGCATAAATTGAATTTTAGGACACATAACAGACATGCATGGATCGAGTCCTTCGAACCTCCTCTTTAATATAATTTCCCCTTGTAAAAGACACTCAACCCTAGGCTTAGATAAACAATTCCCAACTCATTACCTTTCTCTCTCATGTAACTGACTCAAATATCAGAGAAACTTCGTAAATTTTTGGAAACAAAAAATTTTATTTTCATGCACAATGGTTGTTTTTTAGTAACTGAGCTAATTTTATATGCTATGAATGATGAGTTCAACAGTTTATGAGATAAGAAAGCATAATTGCAAAATTCAAGGAATTTGGACTTTGCTGGAAGAACCCTAATTGATCAGACCGTTGTATTATTCAAAAGTAACTAATTAACTGCCGTCAGGATGAAGAAATATAAAAAATGATTGATGAAAATGATTAAATAAGACAACCAAGAAGCATCTAATCTTGGTTTTAGCAGTTGCAGGTCAAATATAAAATTCTGTTTGAAATGAAATTATATATATTAGTCAAACCTTTTTGAGGATCTATAGTTTGTGTTTCTCTTTTTACTAAAATTTTACAAATTTAAATAATTTACTCAACACAATATTCACATAGATTAACTTCTTCCAAGAACAATAACATACAACTAAATAAAATATATATTGCAAAAAAAAAGTGAAATTTAAGGTTAAATTTAGTTAATAAATTTGGATTGTATTTGTTGGACATGTTGGTAATTTCACATTGATAATAAACCAAATTAAAAAGTGATATATAAACAATGTAAATTGAACTTCACCACAATCGACCAATTTATGCTTATGAGCTAAATTCCAGTTTTATACGAGTCCACTTACTCTTGGGCTTGGGCTTGTGGTGGGCTTTAGTATATACTTGCTACCATCTGAGATAAAATAATTTAATTCAAAGCTTCTGAGTTGTGACATATAACCAAAAAATGAGTCAAATTTTCTGTAGATGTATACAATCAAATTTGAATGTAATTTTAGTCTTAGAAACTATCACTTGCACATAATCGGTAAACCATTTGATACATGTTTCTTTAAGTTGACCTGTGAGATTTACTTGTCCCTACAAAAGAGCCGATGTCAACTTGAGACAATAGCGGCTAAAAGAACATAAAACGACAAGCATAACAAATCACGACGACAAAAATGGACGGAAAAGTAAGCATAGAAAGAGTTCAGCAATGAGTTCATATGATTACCAACCACATCCTGCAAAAATTATGCCAAGTAAGGTCTAATAGCCCAAAAGCCGAATTTACAATATCAGTTTCCCACATCACCCAATCAAACAGTCCGTTATTTACAGGACCAGAAAACCGAAAAAACGAAAAAGATCAGGCTGGGTTGGGTTGGGTTGGATTTTGAGTCGGTGCCTGAAATCAATTTTGAAAATGCTAAGCAGAGCAAATGGGTAAAGCACTTGGTGCTTAATCCACTGGAGGAGGGCCTTGAATTAGAGCTAGCTGTACACTTTATATGCCATTTCTAGTCTTTGACTTCAATTCCTATCGGTAATCTCGGCTGGCAGGTTCAAATCGAAAAAGCCACCACCGTCCTTTCTAGCTTGTTTTCGGGAAGAATATCCGCTATCATCTGAACTCCTGGACCCCGAAGGTCTGTCCCGCTTCTTTGTCCCACCTACAAAGTGCTTTCACACAATCAATAGAACTAAAAACCAGGCACATGTAACAAAAAAGGCGCATTGATGTACAAAATTTTATACAAATATTATAGGCATAGTAGTAAAAAGCGAAGCGAAGCGCACGCTCCGCACTTTGGTTGAACACAAAGCGCAAGGGTACAAAAAAGCGCACGCTTTGTAAAAGAAAAGCGCACAATATTAAATTTTAATGATTTTTGGATTTGATGACTTGTTTTTCTTTTGTTGTGGACTATCATGACATGTAATATTTTTGGGTATTTATTAATTTTAAGTGGCTACATACCTACGATTTATAAATTTTCTAAACCTACAACATTTTGGATCATTTTATAATAGTGCGCTTTTTCATTACTAAGCGATTGCTTTTTTTGCGCTTTGTGTAAAAGCGAGACCCTAGTGCTTTGAGTGCGCTCTCGACTACTATGATTATAGGTGTATATTGTTGCAAACTCTATCAACAGTATTTTGTTCATAATCATGACTCAAATTTGACGTGAACTTTTTATTTTTCTTATTTCTTCAACTTTAAAGGGGGATGATATATAGAGAAATGGAAAAGAAAAAAGAAAAAAGAGCGGATGCCCTATATACCTCTCATAGAAATAAAAAATAGCTTATCTACCCTTTTCCTCTTATCCATCTCCGTACTATGGCTTTCTTCAATTTTATGCAGGCTAAAGGTTAATGTGGTTTGACAAAGAAAGATGTGTTGAAATTACCAGTAGCATCCTCATCAGAAGTTAGGAAATTATCACTAGGATTGACTTTACTGCTCCAACAAGAGGATAGTTCAGATGCCTTCTCAACGCCTTTTGACCTGTACGGAGCTATGTTGTGGGTACCGAGTTGAAGAGAACCCAGCAAATCGCCTTCTATGCACTCATACCTGCCATTAAATTCATTACTTCGTAAAAAATTTCAGAAACCCCAAAAAGATTTCTAGATTTTCGGGATAGTTAGTAACCACTCACATTTTCTTGCAAAGATTATCGATAATGGTGGATAGATTGATGACTTGCATCCTTATCTCCATAACTTTATCGTCATTATACTGATCAAAGGGCTCCTCGAGGAACTTCGAGAGCTTTTCGACATTCGACTCGAGCTGTTGCTGCTGATCCTCAAATAGATTCTGCTTAATCTCCCTTTCCTCCAATGTCATTTCATCCTTGAACAGCTCTTCGCCGAACATGTAAAAAGCAAATGGGTACGAATACGAAAGAATCCGCCTGGACCTGAAAAGCCTGTAGAGTCCATTTGTTACCCAACCGAAATCTCGGAGCCTCGATTCTCGCTCTTCTGAGATCGACACCTTTTCCAGGATTGTCTCCTTGAGTTTGCTTTCAAGCTTGAAAGAGTCTGTATGAGCCTTGTAGCGATTGTGATAGTGCATGTAGCGATAGAGATCTCGTTTGGCCCTTTCGGTTTGTTTTTCTTGGTCTTCTTTATATCGACCACAACTATGACCCGATATTCTTGACCATGTATGGTCTCTGCCAGTAGCTCCACCACAGAGCCAACTGTCTCACAAGAAAAAGCAGAGAGAAATGGCGTCAATGTAAGATATGAAATAGGTATCAAAAGCAAATTTCCTTATTATTTTGGCCAAATGCATCACCAGCCCACTCAAATTGTCTCACTTCGCCTATTGTCCCCCTTGAGCTTTAAAAAGGTCCCGTGGCTCCCTCAACTTGGCAAAAGTGCACCAGTTTATCCCTGAACGTCATGTGTCAACTTCTGATTGGATAGAGAAAAAATCAGATACATGACATCTTTGAAGATTCGAGCCAACCAGAAGATGACAAGTGAAGTACAGGGATGAACTGGTGCATTTTTACCAAGTTGAGGGAGCTATTGGGACCTTTTCAAAGTTAAGGGGGGCAGTATGCGAAATGAGACAAGTTGGGGGAGCTGGTAATGCATTTAGCCTTTTATTTTTCCCTTCTGTTCAAATAGAACTCAAATGCAACATGAGAACAAAGAAATCTGAATTTGACAAGGATATACTAATATCAAACGACAATTAGCATGCATGTTAAGCTATACATTTAATATATCATAGCTTACTACTCTATAATGGATAGAAGAAATGGGCAGAGGGAGATGTAAAGCAATCTCACCAAAATGCTTGACCACAAATACAGCTGACAAGATTGCAGCCACCATTCTTTTCAACAGGTTTGTAACATTTAGGACAAGGCTTTGTATGAACTGTAATCCAATTAACAGTTTCAGATTCATCTTGGCACTTCTTGCTCCAGAGTTTCCACATCAAACATGAGCAAGGGGAGTGTGTTTCACATAAGCAACTGAAGCAAAACTGTTCACCACAAGAACATTCTACCTCACAACACTCGTCTTCCTCAACTCGAATTGCATTCCCACAGTGGGGAGCGCTTGGGCACCATTTAACCATTTTATTGTCTTCGATGTATGATTCGAGAAGAAAACGATCGAATTTCTCGGCTAAATCAGGATGCCTTTTGCTGACTAGATTTCTTACAGAAGCCTCATCACAAATGGCATTACACTTGTGGGCCATGCACCGGATGCGCCTGCTCTGGCCCTCATTTATCTTCACAATAAAGTGCTCTGTCCAGCCTTTCAAAAAAAAATTTGACATACATTCAATAAGTGAAATTTGATATATTTCAGAGAAAATGCAACATGAACATACAAAACCATTAAACCACGGAAACGTGCCACTAAACCATCAATATTTAGACTTGGATATTTGTATCTGAAAATTTTAAAGTAATTTTATCATGCAAAATAAGGGCTGGACGATATGAGATGATGTTCCAAATAGACATCCAAGTTTGTGTGTAATATGAACAAGAACAACACACTAAGACAAAAGAAAATTTTTTCTCAAAAGAACAATTTTTCTTATAAAAAGTAAGGACTGCACCAAGATTTGACTCATTTGAGACGGGCAGATACATAGCCATGCATGAGCGGGTAACATGACAGGGTCAACACTCTTAAGACAAAAGAAACTCTAGAATCACGTTTTGCTGCATAAGCTGCTACAAACTCAGTATCAGTTTCGAAGTAAACATTAACAATGATTCTTTCTAGCAATGGACTTAGCACATGAAAATCTGCAATCAGATGCCAGAAACTGATAGCAGCTCAGCTTCAATGGTTAAACTTCTATAGCTCTATTTTAAACATCAGATCAAAAGGAAAAGGTATCAAATGATCAAAACAACTGCTATGCATGAGCAAAAGGGAATACAAGTATCTGGGAAGAATGCTTACAATCATTGCAAAAGGAATGACCACAATCCATTCTTGTAACATTATCACCAGATACATCTTCAATGCAAATATCACATGTAACTGTGGAAGACGAAGCCAATGTTGATTCCATATCAAGTTGCTCCACCACTTTGACACCTGCTTCTGAAAACAAAAATGATTTCCCTTTCTCCACAAACACAGCAAACAATCTTTCCACATCCCAGCGGTAATGTATCAACAAGGTCCTAGCATGGTGTTCCCTCACCGACAGCAGCTCCATTACTCTGCGCAAATCTTCCATCTGCATTTACAAAACAATCAAGATAACAGAAAAAAATATAAAATTGAAAACTTGAAAGCCTTCTGTCTTTTACCTGTGCCGCCAAGAGGGATGCTCTAGTTATTATCTGCGAGACAAAGTTACTCATGAATCTATATCATAATAACATATGAAATAAAATCTATTTTTTTGAAAGAGCAACTAGCACCCAAACAACCCCCGCCCCCAATAAATCATATCATAAGCTTAATACAGATGAGGACTGTCAAATCAGAAATTCCCTACTAATTAACACAAACAGATGTTATTGCAATACATGCAGATAACACACAACCATGCTGAAAAGCTAAGCGAATAATGAAAGAAACTGATAAATGGGGTGAAAAAAATCGTCAGGCTTTTGATCAAACGAGCCATAAAACAAATTCCAATCTGCGGTGAACTAAAAAGTACTTTCAGATAAAAACAATTAATTGCTAGCCAAAAAAACAAACTGCATGAGGTTACAGTCTTTACTCTTTACACAAGAACCAGTAAAATCCCCCCAATCAAACACAATTATGATCCACGAAAACCTAAAATACCACGAGAACAGCAAAAATTATACCTTGGTAGTGGGACCCTTGGGAGGAGCCCAATGCAAATCGGAATCCTCATTCTCGAGACCGTCGTGTGAATCTCGATCATCGGAGTAATAGTACTCGTCATCACTCCCCCCAAAATCCTCCATCTAACAAGAATTAATAAGCAATCGTATATATGTATAGTACACCTCAGCTTTGAAGATAGAAATGAAATCGAGGGTACGCTATAAATTGAGTATGGGGTAAAACTTACAAAAGATATGATTATAGGGGTTTCGATTACGAAGCCCAACCCAGTGATCAGATGGATTCACCGGCGAGATCGAGGTTGCCGGCGAAGAAGATAGAGAGAAAAGAGGTGCAAGGGAAGCATTTGGGAGATTGAGAGAGATTGAAATGGAAAGCTGGCTAATGAATACAATTCTGCTCACTTAAATATTAATCAAAATAAAAGGTTTTCCGGATTGCAAACCGGGGTCGTTTTGCGTAGCAGTTCGTTGAAGCGGCGTCGTTTCGGTCAAATGATCTGATTTTGATGCCATATGTGGGTTGGCTTCCTCATGACCACATCACTCACTCACTTGTTATATTGTTTACAACTTATAATTCAACTATTATATATTTATAAATTTAAAGTCAAATTAATATTTTTAAGTTTAGTTCTATATACACTGTACTCCCTCCATTTTAAAATAACTGTCATTTTAGGACTTTTAAAAAATTTCAAATAACTGATGTTTTAGGATCTCAACGCACATTTTTAAAAATTTTATTCATTTTACCCTTATTTAATACACATTGGAAATGATAAAAGAAAAAAAAGTATCCAATCAACTTTCAAATTAACAAAAATCATATGAATAAAAAAGTGTTTTTATTGCTTTAATTAATGTTGTCTTAGTATTGACAAACAACCTAAAAACATTATAAGTGAAAAGAAAAAAACGTTAAAAGATTTGAAGTAAATTTTGAAAACTAATTTTTTAAAAAAAAATACAAGTCAAACTCACTTAACCTAAGATTAAGTTCGGTTGTACATCCAAGTGAACAAAGTATCTAGATTTGGATTTGGTATAAACTTTTAAGTAATGCGAGTCTGAGTATGTCAAATCTCCTGTTAAAATAAATTTACTAATCGTTTGTGAAACCATCATTTTAGTATATGAAAGAACAATAGAAATTTCATCGAGTAAAAACGGTTAAACATAATGAATGTGAAAGAACACATTTGAGGGAGACATTTCGAGCATGTTTCAACTGCCACAAACAAAAGTTTTGTTTGTATGAACAATTCTAACATTATCAAATCACCTAGTACAAGTTAAATCATATCTAACAATCGTCATCACCATCGAACTTGGTTCGAAATATATACTCTTCGCCCTCTAATTCGTCTTGAAACAGACTAATAGTCGGTATCTCGACTTTTTCACTTGTCTCCTTGTCATTCAAAGATCTCTTTCCCTGGAAAAAGCACGTCCATTGTATTGAAACTTTGAAAGAGGAAAAAAGCATCAACATTCAACTAGCAAATACAACATTTACACAAAAAATTGGAGCTCACCTTCCTCAAGATATAAAAGAAGTAATGGAATCCATCCCCAAAGGTATCGTACTCGACGGACCATGTTAGTTCAGGAGCTTCAAATAAAGGTCGCCGGAAGTGTGGCTGCAGAATATGAATGTTGAACATTATGAATACTAGCAAGGACTAATGCATTGGGACCCCTGAACTTGTCTCTAGAAGTCCATTTGCCCCCCCTGAACTTTTAAAAGTTCTAAATAACCCCTTGAACTTGCAAAACGTGCATCATTTTGTCCCCTTCAATTCACATATCAACTTCCTGTTGGAGAGAGAAAAATAAAATCTTTAAAAAGTCAAACCAACCAGAAACTGCCAAGTGGCATTGAGGGAGGGCAAACCAGTGCACTTCTTGCAAGTTCAAGGGATAAATGGGCGTTTAGAGACAAGTTCAAGGGGTCCCAATGCATTCGGCCTGATAGCAATGATAAGACGCAATTGAAACGAAAGCAATTTAAAAGCGAGATGCTTGACCTGGCCAAATGAAATTGAGATGAAGATACCGTCTGGTTTTAGAACACGGTGAATGCCAGCAAGCATAGCATTAACCTGTGTTACAGTTTCAGGTTTTGGATTCCATGGATCACCACTGTCGACAAACAGTACATCCTTTGAAAATACAGAGGAAAATAACATGAGGAGCAAATATAAGCAAAGAAGATGCCAATCTAGCTTGTCATTTACCATGGTTCCTTTCTCAATAACCACATCAAAAGACTCGTTGCCAAAGGGAAGATTTAGCATGTCAGCTTCCACCACTTTTATTTCTGATTATAGAAGTGAGGAGAAGAAAACAGAAAAAAGAATTCTAAGAATCGTATTGGAGTCAGAATTACCTTATTACTAGTGAACTTGGACTTTATTTTTACAATTTCAAAATGAAGACTTTTATGCTGAATGCCACAAATGGAATTCAATCGTGTGATACATGCATCTCGATATCAGTAACGTAATACATCATAATTTCATATATTCAACATTCTGAAAATGGAATAAACACTATGCCTAGAATCAACGAGGCCATCAGTCAAGATCATGGTAATTTGCAATTGTAAAACATTAAGAAGAATACATATGAAACAAATAAGGGATTACAAAACATACAACAACTAATGAGCACATCGAAAACCGACCTTTATAACCCTTGGCTGATAACCGCTGCTGCATCTTCTCAACCGCAATAGCAGACAAATCAATGCAAGTCATATTAGTAATGCCATCTTCATACATATGGTCACACAACTGGGAGTTCCCACAACCAACCTCTAACACCTTCATCATTAAACTCTGTCATCAATATTTGTTACAAATACGTTTTTCAAATGCTTAAAAATTTTGTCAACAACCACAAAGGATCCAAGATCGAAGAACACATGATAATTAGCGGATTTAAAATGAACATATGCAACAGACTATTGAATCATTAAGCATTGGCAGCAAGTGGAACTTCATTTTTCATAACCGCCATTAACATCAAAGTGATTAGAGACTCAACCAGTATAATAACAGCATAAGTTGAAAGGAAGAGAAGAGAATTTACTGAGGAGTTGGGGTTGATATGGGATTGAATGAGATGGCGAAAATGAGAGTAATCTTTGAACCATTCGTAATGTTCCTCTTTCGAGAATCGTTCATTCCTACAAAGACAACAATTACAGATTATAAATACTTCGCAGAACAAAATCTAATCACCAATACAGAATCACTATTTTTACCAATAGTTGGGATTCAGGTATTCCAGAACCGAAGAAGGAGCTACATCGCCATTGCCGTTTGAAGTTTGACTCATCTTCAAAAACTGGATTAGCACTCGCTGTTTGGTTAAAACCCTAAACCCTAGTTCTATTGAAGGAAGGCTTCAAATTGGATTGAACGACTGTTAAATGATAGTTGGCGCTAAGCTTAAAGCCGAAGCCCATCCAGGAAAGAAAACGGCCCCACTGTTGAGCACTTCTATGGAGAATCGGAGTTGGCGATGCAACTCCAATGGTTCCGATCACGGGGAAATTCTAGAACAGGTAATTAATTTTGATTTAATTTAATGTGTTTAATATTTTTTTTATCATTGGAAATAGATTTAACGTAAAGAAATTAATATAATAATAATAAAATATTATTACTTTATTGGAATCTGAAATGGGGAATGAAAATTGAGGAAGATGGTTGAAGCAAAAACACTGTAGATCTTACAAAATGGGATTTGAGAAATGGAAAATGAGGAAAATGGTTGAACTTACTCTAAGAGAAGAAAATAAAGAAAAAACCCGAAAGTTTGAAAGCTGGTAGATACTCCACCACGATTTATTATGTTCTATTTCATGAATCAAATGATAAAGTTTTATATTTATACATAACTAGTGAACTTATTTTTTCTGATTACAAGTTAAATAGAGCCTTACAGTTGTTCATTAAAACTAGTTTACGAGCAAATTGTACAAATCCTTTAAACACTAGTAAGTTAACATAAATTGTTAGTGAACTGAACTTATTTTTCTGATTACAAGTTCAATATAACCTTGCAGTTTTTCACTAAATCTAGTCTATGAGCAGATTGTACAAACCCTTCAAACACTAGCAAGTTAAAACGAAAAATTACTAGTGAGTTGAACTTATTTTCTGATTACAAATTCAGTAGTCTCACAGTCGTTCACTAAAACTAGTTTACGAGTAGATTGTACAAATCCTTTAAGCACTAGCAAGTAAAAGCATAAATTGCTAGCGTACACATTTCGGAAAAGTGAATAACTTAAAAGGCACTGATTTAAACTATATAATCTAGTAATAAGTTATTTTCTTTAACCATAAATGAGAAAACACCCTTATTTAAGTTGCTTAAAGTAGAAACATGAGTTAACAAAATACGCTTGAGACTTGTGTCTGCAAAGTCAAAAGTGTTTATACGGTAGTTTGACCAGTTCAAAAGCCGCAAGAAACGCCAAATATAGAAAATTATTAGATGATACACAAGCTAGGAATAATCAAGGTGTTTAAAGTACAAGAGAATGTAGTTCAAGTTCTCCAAATCAAATTGATTGTGTATTTGAAGAGGTTTACATCATCAATGCCAGCACCAATTAGTGCCAATAAACAAATAAAATTTCAAAACAAACAAAATTTCAAAACTAAACAGCTATATATTTGTGTATATATATAGAACAAACACTCCTGCAAAATCAGCAGCAGCCTCTTGATAATATTGCAAGGAGCAATATCTCAAGTGATTGAGGATTGTTTTTCAAAAGCATCACTTTTATCCGTTTTGTTCTTGTCGTTCAGTTCAATTCCCGCTGTGTGACGGGGAGGGCGAAGTCGGGGGCTTCAAGTCCTCGTACCTTGTTTTAAAAACGAACATAGCATCACTAAAAAAAGTCCAGTAGTATTATAATGGCATGGAAAAAAATAAACACAAGCTAAGTAAGGGCATATTTGGTATTGTTTTTCAAGCTGTTAAGTTGCTCTCACAAACTTTTTATATAACTACATATTTTGGCTTTAAACAACACATTTTAGTCCTTCATATGTTTTTTTTCAAAATCAACTCTGCTGCTTACAGGAAAAGCTTGAAGATTGAATTTTTCAGAAAAGCAGCTTGAGAAAGTACAACCAAACTGGCCTTAATAAAACATCAATCAAGCTTACATGGCATAAGGTGAAAGCGGCCTTTGCTTTGGCCCTGCCTCGTGATGCTTATCGGTTAGTGTAGTTGGAGCTGCATTATTGTTGCCTGCTTTTGGCTCTCCATTTGATGGAGTTATTGAAGGCCGTCCAGTTGATGCCGTAGGAGATGGCGAAGTCGGGGGCTTCAGATTCTCGTATCTAAAACAAATTAGTAAAAAACAAAGTAATAATCATCATATATGCACTTGGCAGTAAAAATTTCGGAAGAGAAATTTGACAGCATGCGAAATTCAAGCACCCTACAGGGAATCAAAAGCTGTGAAGTCTGTAAAAATCCTGAAAACGAGGATTTATACTCGTTCCAAGAAAAAAACAGGCATGTGATCGTCAAAAACATAACAACGACAAGCATCTGTTCAGCTATGCGTAGTTATAAATTTACACTGAAATAAGTTCAGTTCAGTCCAGTTCAGCTCGCTTTCAGAAGTATAAAAGAACAGGGCCTTACTTTGATACATATTGCCACCAGAAATATTTCACAAGTACTTGTTTGAAAAGGAAAACATTGGATGATAAACTGAAAAAATTTGCTTACGCTGCATAAGGAGAAAGAGGTGTGTAGAGTATCGGGGAAGGTTTCATCTCGGGAATAGCAGATACTGATGAGCTTGTTTGTGTGACTACATTATCAGGCTTCAGAGTTGAATTTACAGGACTGCCACTTTGTTTCTGACCACTAGCTTGGGCAGGAGTAGGGGAAGTGGGTGGTTTCAAATCTTCATAGCTGCAGTATTGTTACAAAAAAAATGGTGTCAATCGAGAACTAGAGTGTTAATATAGAACTAAATATAAAACGATTTTTTTTATTTTTTTTTACTTAAACGGACTTTTCAGCCCTAATACATAATTTGCCCCCTGAACTTAGCTCAGATCAGCTATTGTCCCTTGAACTTTGAAAGGGAAAAAAAAAGCGCCGGTTCGCCCCTTCAAGTTGCAAAAGTGCAAAACGCCACGTGGCAGATCCTGGTTGGAGAGTGAAAAAATGACATTCTTTGAAAATCAACCATAAGCAGGAGCGTGGTGATAGGGTGGCAAACTGGTGCGCTTTTTAAAGTTGAAATGAGCAAACTTCTGCATTTTTGCAAGTTGAAGGGGGTAGAGGGAATCTTTTAAAAGTTCACGGGGTAGTATGCGAAATGGGCAGACTTCAGAGGGTTGATGCATTATGCTGACTTCTTACAATTTATTGTTATAAGAACGGTCAAGTATACTTGAATCGTGCTATGTTTGTGCCACGACCTTGGAATCTTGCAAATCTTCTTAACCCATTTAATTAAAGGGCCTGTTTGGTACTGCTTTTCAAGCTGCTGTCCTAATAAGCCACACTCGCAAATGTTTCATAAAAAATACATATTTTGGCTTTGAACAACCACTATTTAATTGGGAACAGTCTGACTTGTTTTTTTCCAAAATCAACACCGTTGCTTACAGAAAAAGCTTGAAATCGAGCTTTTAAAAAAAAGAGCTTGGGAAAACACAGCCAAACTGGCCCTAAAAAGGATAACAGAAGAGTACTTACGCTGCATATGGAGAGAGTGGCCTTGATACCACAACTTTTGGTAACTCAACTTCCTTCTCAATAGGAGGGCTTGGACTAGGAGGCTCAGTTACTACTTTTGCCACAGTCGCAGGCTCAGGCTCAGGCTCAATACTCTTTTCAGCTATTGGTTCCTGAGGAGCACACAAGAAATGTTGAAGTGGCTTCAGTTACTTAACACATCAAGCGATGAACCATTGATTTCGTAGTAATTGCAATAGCTGGTCAATGGCTTAAATTGAATTGCTATTATTTCTCATTCTTACAAAGAGAAGTGGATTGAGTTTGAGTTCGTTAGTTAACCTTTGGTGGATATCGTTGGGATGGTATTTTTTCGAGGAGCTTGTCCATGGGAGTTAAAGGTGCGGTAGTCTCCGCAATAACTTCAACCACTTTGCAATATGAAAGCTCAATGTTTTTAGCCATAAAAGCCATTAGTTCAGCAACCTGTAAGAACATTAACTCAAAACATGTCTACTAAACACACAAGACAAATTAACACATACAGAATAGAAATATGCATTTATATGGAAGTTCAGTTAATTTTTTTCTTCATTTTTTCTATCTATCAACTACTATTTGGTAAGCCTCCATATGATATTGTTGTCATGAGAGTTTGTTCATAACTTATAAGAAAAGACTTGGAATGTAACATAAAATCTAATGGAAGAAATACAAATACCTGAAGATTCGACACCAGACCACCGAATAAGGTATCTTCTTCGGAAAGTGTAAGATTATGAGTTTCTTTGAATGAATCGGTGGGTCGCTCCATTCCTCCAGGTCTCACTATCTGAAAATCACTAAAAAGTGATCAAAACGAAACTAAAGGAATAAGAAGAGAAAGAAAAAGAATTTTATTCGGGGGATGACTGAAAGTACTTACAGTGTAAGGAATTCCACTTGCAATGAGTGCTTCTTCTGCTTTCCTCTTCCAAATTAGGACACCCCAAAACAAACTGTGGAAAAAAAGGAAATTCAGTGTTAAGAACTCTTGTCAGTCGTGTTTACGCGAATTCAAACTCTCGTGATCTGTTTGATAACAGGAATTACTTGAGAATAGCTGCCGGAAATCCTACTTTGTTTGTTCCCAACGATGAAACCATGAAAAAGTGTTTAACTTTCGCAAAACTTGCTGCATATCGGAAAAAGTAACAATTTAGTAACTATATTCTAAAAAGGTTTAATGCATCATCAGGTACCCGAACTTGTCCCAAAAAAACCTACTACTCCCCTGAACTTTCAAAAAGTGCACTATTTTGCCCCTGAACGCTTCCGTTTGGTTTGACTTTTCAAAGATGTCATCTTTCTAATTTTCTCTCTCTAGTCAAAAGCTCGCACGGGGCATTCAAGGAGCAAAGTGATGCATTAACACAAATCATGCATTTGCAATGTCTACTTTACCTGCATCAATAAGGTTTTTGGTAGCCATATAATCGATTCGATAAGGTCCTGTAATGTCAAACACTTCCTTCTCGCTGGCCCCAATGCAGCAGAAAACAATGGATGCATTGCCTAAAGCTGGCACAATTTGATTCGGTTTCTCTAAGTCACATTCTACAAGTTCAAGCTTCTCTACAGCTGGGCTAAAGAATAAAGAAAAGCTGTTATCTTCTATGCATATGGTTTTTATCAACATTCGAAATCCACTATGAAATAAAATATCTTACGCTGAATTTCTTCGCCGTTATCAAGCTTCATTTGCTTAACGCTCTACATACAATACGCCCTTCAGTACAAGTTAAGTTAATCATTGGCCTAATGCATAGTTTGCCCTTGAACCTGGCCGCAAAAATCAAATAACCCTAAACTCTAAAAACACCCTGCTATCCCTGAACTTGCAAAAATATTCAGTTTGCCCCTCGACTTGTAAGAATGTACCAATTTTCCCTGATTGCCACATGACTACTTCCGGTGGAGAGGAAATGACATATTTGAAAAGTCAAAACAACCAGAAGGTTACACGTGGCATTTAGGGGGCAAATTGGTGTTTTTTACAAGTTGAGGGGGTAATCAGGTGCTTTTTAAAGTTCAGGAGTCTTGAGGCCAAGTTCGGCGGCAAATCATGCATTAATCCTCAATTATTTAAAAAGATAATGTTGATTTTATTGTACCTGAACTAGAGATTGTGCTCTTTGAGCACTCCTTACACCAGCACGAACTTGAAATCCAAGTTTGATTAGCTCCCTAAAGCACGGAAAATTCGTCAATAACATCAAAATTAAAACCAACCATCACATTCAAATATTCACATGAACATCGAGAAGGAGAAATTAGTCATTTACCTCACGGTTCGTGAGCCAACTCTACCAGTAGCACCAGCAACGAACGCAACATTATCATCCTTCACATTTGTCTCCTCCGAAATAGCTTCAATTGCCCCCGAGCTGAATTTAGTTACACCTAGCAGAAATGAGCATTATTTGCACATATAAAACGATTTACGAAAACGACAAAGCTTCAACGGTGCTGCATTCCCATGCTTTCTAATTGTTTACTAAAGTCTATTTATTTCATTCGAATTCGATTCACAGAAGTTCCCTAATAGAGGAGATTTCAAACTGATCGAATGTAATGAACAACACTACACAAACAATGGGTAGAGGGTAGTAATGTACCTGAGGACTGAGCTCTAATATCAAGAATTCTGAGCTTTCTGGCAGGTGGGTTCTTGCTGAAATTGGGAAATTTGAGGAGTTGGCCATGTATAGCAGATTTATCAAGGGGTCCGGCCTTGGTGAATTTAGTGGGTATGGTGGTTATCGTTGATGAAGGGAGAGAGCAAGTTTCCATTTTGACGGAGTAATTGTTAAATTTTTAGCTAGGGATTAGTTAAAGAAAAATGGTGGATTTTGGGGGTTGGAATTGTGGTATCTCTCCACTCTATTTGGATATGACGGTCCCATTTCGCCATTAGAGTTTCTTTTGCTCATTTTGTGGCTATAACAAATTTTCCATCTCTGTTCACTTTTTTATTAAAAAAAACCTTTTTTTATAAAATTTAAGACATCCTTTGTTAAACTTTTAATAGATCAAATACTGATTGAGAAAAATTTTTGCTTATTCTATTTGAGTGGTTTTAAAAATTCCTAGTCGTTTCCCAACAAACTTCTCCTCTCTAGATCTGATAATTTTCATCTTTTTTGTTTGTAATTTTATTCTTTAAAAGAAAAATAAAATTAAATAAGGTTTTTTTTCCCTCTCATTCCTTTACTTTTTTATCTTTCTTTTTCCTTGTATTTTTATTTTTGACGTAATTTCGTGAGAATAATCTGCACATGCTACTTTTTTATCACCCACTACATGAATGTCTGCTTCAAACATGGTTGGATCTATTGTTACATATGTCAATCTTGATAATTTTACAACTGAGTTGGACTTCATTCATCTTTCGCAATAGACATCCAGAGTTATCAATGGTTGATGTAATGGCGTAAGCAGAAATTTTTATGATTGATCTTCGAAATTGTTAGTTAGAGGTTAAGAAAATATAGGTTGTAACGTCTATTTTTGTTTTTGGGTTACATCTTGCCCAAAGGCATGTGTGTTCGTGGTAGGGGTGAGCAAAACTCGGTTCGGTTCAAAAATCGAACCGAACCGAATTATTTCGGTTCGGTTTTCGGTTTCGGTTCGGTTTTAAACCAAAATTATATTTTTTTTATTTTAAATTAATTTTTTTCCACATGTTAATTTTTTTAACATAAAATAACTAAAAATCAATATAAATAATTTTTAACACATGTAACTTATTGTTGATTTGAAAAAAAAACCCTTAATTTTCAAGTATTAAATGTAAATTGAATGTGAAAATAATTATTAAATTAATTTAAAATTAATTAAAATTTATTTTTTGGTTTTCGGTTTTTCGGTTTTGAACCGAAACCGAACCGAAAACCGAAAACCGAAAACATAAATATATAGAACCGAAACCGAACCGAATAACTTCGATTCGGTTCAGTTTTCGGTTTTTTTGCTCTCCCCTAGTTCGTGGTGTGTGTTTTGTCCGGTTTTTTAACTCCGGTAAAATTTTTTTTAGTATTTTTAGACTTGTTTATTAATCGGTCTGTGAATCATGCTGCTTAGATGTTAGGTAGAGTAACCGATTCTTCAACAGGTAGGAGGACTTGACTTCATGTTTATCCATCTTTAATTAGAGTTATTATTGTCTTTGATTTAATACAATAGACTATATTTATCAGTTAACAAAAGGCATATTTTGTTGTTTTATAAAACAATTTAGTGACTCACATTAGTACAGAGTGAACCTATTTGCAGGTCAGGCTGTCTATCAGACTCAACCCGAGTCCGTTCTGATGGAATAAACTTAGAAACTTTTTTTCTAAGCCCGACTTGAACTTGGTAAAGCCCAAAGCTTTATGGATCAAATTTGGTTTTTGTATAAATACTCAAATTTGGTTCGACATATAAATTTGATTTACAATTTATTTAAATATAATGTATAATAATTATTTTGAATTTTAAATTTTAATAAATTGTATTTTTAAACTTGACTGTAATAAATTATGCTATGTGTATCAGAAATGTAAGTGAAAAATATAATAGTATATAAGATGTAGTCACATTGAATAAAATTTATTGTTATGTTTCTATTTAGTCCATGACAAAATTAAAATATAAATTATTTACGGGGTCGTTGGTTAACTTGAGAATGATCATTAAACACTGTTCAATCTCAAAATTTTAAAGTGTTGGTCGACCCAAGTTGGATTGACAATTTTAATAAAAATATTCGCGAAGTCATGCAGTTATAGTATAGAGAATGGTTCACATCTTATTATATGATTATAGGTTTAATCTGTTAAACATATAAAACTGATATATGAAGAAGCATGAAAAACATTTTATTCAGTATATTTTTCACTTATTTACAATTGTGAACAAATTGCTTTATATAGCAATTTGTTCATAAGTGGCATATTGACTTTACAGCTAAAAGTGAGCCTTTTGATAGTGGCATAATTAGTGGAGAAATTGGTGGCATGATAGGTGGGAAAATAGGTGGGATATGATGACTAATTTGATCCCAAATCTATTCTTTTTCTAACACTTCCCCTCAAGCTGAGTAGTGGGGTCACCAATGCTCAACTTGTGTAGAACTTGAGTGAATATTTACCCATTTACTGCTTTGGTCAGAATATCTGCTAGTTGATCTTCGGATCTTACATACGGAAGAGTAATTATTCCTGCTTCAATTTTCTCTTTGATGAAATGTCTGTCAACTTCCACGTGCTTGGTCCGATCATGTTGTACTGGATTTTCAGATATTCGTATGGCTGCTTGGTTGTCACACATAAACTCACATGGCTTAGATGGTGGAAAACCAATTTCAATTAGTAACTTTTGTATCCATAGGACCTCTGTAAGTCCACGTGGTATTCCTCTAAATTCTACTTCTACACTTGATAGTGCCACCACTTTCTACTTCTTACTCCGCCATGTGACCAGATTTCCTCTTACCAGAGTAAAATAGCCTGATGTAGACTTTCAATCTACTAGATTTCCTGCCCAATCTGCATCTGTATAGGTTCGAACATCCAAATGATTATGGTTCCTGAACAGCACTCCATACCCACTCGTTCCTTTAAGGTACCTTATAATCCTTTATACAGCATCCATGTGACTGTTTTGAGGTCGGTGCATAAATTGACTAACTATTCCCACAGTGTAAGAAATGTCTGGTCGAGTATGAGATAGATAGATCAATTTACCTACCAACCGTTGATACCTTTCTTTATCTGCATCCTCGGCTTCTTCCAATATTTACAGTTTATGGTTGACTACTATTGGTGTGTCAGCTGATTTGCACTCCATCGTTCCTGTTTTTGCTAGTAAGTCCAAATTGTACTTTTTCTGGCATATGAAGATATTTTGCTCAGACCTTAGTACTTCAATTGCAAGGAAGTATTTCAACCTCCCAAGGTCTTTCATCTCGAATTCAGAGAAAAGATTTCTCCTTAGCCTGGTGATTTCCTTCTCATCATTCCCAGTAATGATCATATCATCGACATATATTATCAAACATGTTATGAGTTCACCCCTTTGCTTTAGAAATAGGGTGTGATCTGCATTGCTCTGCTTATACTCATATCTTTTCATGGCTATGGTGAATTTTTTGAACCATGCTCTCAGTGATTGTTTTAATCCATAGAGGGACTTCTTTAGTCTGCATACTTCTCCTTTGTCAAATCCTTCTTTGAATCCTGGTGGTGCTTCTATATAGACTTCTTCTTCCAGATCTCCATACAATAAGTCATTTTTAACATCGAATTGATGTAGAGGCCATCCCTTAGTCGCTACCACAGAAAATAGGACTTTCATAGTGTCCATTTTTGCCACGGGTGAAAACGTTTCCGAGTAGTCAATGCCGTATGTTTGAGTGTATCCTTTTGCAACCAACCGTGCTTTGTATCTTTCAATAGATCCATTTGGCTTGTATTTGATAGTGAATACCCAGCGACACCCGACTTCTTTCTTTCCTGATGGTAGAATGTGTTTCTCCCAAGTGTGGTTTCTGTTAAGTGCCTCCATTTCATCACGCATTGCCTTTGCCCATTTTTCTAACATCATTGCTTCTTCAACTGACGTCAGAGTTTCTTCCTCGTATAAGGCTACTCGAAAGGCCTTTGCTTAATTGGTTAAATTCCCTTCTACAATGTTGGCCATTGGGTACTTTGATCCTCGCTTTATTGGTTCTGTTGAATATCGATTTGGAGGAATCCCACTGTTTCTGCGCTGTGGTAAAATTTGTGGTTCTTCTCTTGGAAGGTTCTCTGTAACTTCTTCCACTTGATCACTATGATTAGCCAAAGTTACAGAATTAACAGGACTATCCTCAAGGTTTGTTTCTCTTACCTCCGTCATCAAGTTAGGATGATTAGTATTCGTGACATTGAGCTCCGTAGGTTGTATTATTACTTCAAAAGTGGGAGGAGGATTAAGATCTTGAATCATCTCATTTGGTAATGGTAGCCAACTAAGTGAGTCTATAGGATCATTCTCCCCCTGACTGCTGAGTTGGGTATCATAAAAGAATTTAGTCTCGAGAAAATCGCAGTTCATGGTGGTGTATATTCGTCGAGTTTTGGGATTATAACACCTGTATCCCTTTTGATTTATGCCATATCCGACAAAGACACATTTGTCTGCACATTGGTCAAGTTTGGTTCTCTCGGATTTTGGAATGTGAACAAAGACTGAACATCCTAAGATCTTCGGTTGAAGTGTTAGAGGAGGTGGTATATGAAAAAATTTGACAAGAGTGTCAACCGGGGTTTAAAGGTTTAGAATTTTGGTGGAGAGGCAATTAAGTAGGTAGACTGAGGTCGTAAGAGCTTCAGGCCAGAAGGTTTTTGGTACTTTGGATTCAAGTAGGAGGGCACGACTCATTTCTAGCAAGATATGATTTTTCCTTTCAGAAACATCGTTTTGTTCTAGTGAATGAGGACAAGTAGTTTGATGAATCAACCATTTTTCTTTAAAAAATGATTGGATATGTGCGTTGACAAATTCCCCCACATTGTCTGATCTTATAGTTTGGATGGTCGTGTGAAATTGTGTTTGAATCATAGTATAGAATTGGATAAATTTTTCCGTGACCTCTGTTTTGGCTTTTAAGAAATATACACTTGTCATACGAGTGCAATCATCAATAAATAATAAGAAATATAGAAAAAATAATCCCCCGATAACGGGTGAGGGTCCCCAAACATCTGAATGAATCATAATAAACGGTGAGTTGACTCGGGTATTATTGACCTTAAACGTTTGTCTATGACTTTTTGCAAGAACACATGTATGACAATGCATGGAATTTTATTAGGAAAAATTTTATGAAATAGGATATGTAAATAACCAGTGGAAGGGTGCCCTAATTGTCTATACCATAACCAGGCTTCTCTGTCTGTTGACCCATGTGCAAGCATTACGGACCCCCTTGCAGTTACTTCTTCCACATAATGCAACCCTTGATGCTCGGTGGCACGCCCAATAATCATTCCTGTCCTGTGTCCTGTAGGAGACAAAAAGTAAGATGCATGAGTATAGTACAGTTTAGTTCTTTAGTAACATGGCTAATAGATAGTAATTATGCAATAGTGCTGAAACATAAAGACAATTTGACAATTTTAAGGTTGGTGAAATTTCAATTGTTCCTACCCCTTCCACGTTAATAACTTCTACATTAGCCGCCATTACGGAGCCTTTTAGGGGTTTGGTTTGGATTTTAATATCTTCGAAGTCATATGTCATGGTGTCGGTTGCACCACAATCAAAGATCCATGAAGTTATTTTGGAATTATGGGTCGAATTTGCAAGGACTTTGTTTTGAGATGTGAAAAAACTATCATGGGCTAAAAAAAACCTTTAAATGGGTTGGTATTGACTTTACTGGAATTGGGTTTGCTAAAGTTGGGCCTGCTGAGATTGGGTTAGGGTGATGGGCTTGTAGGGTTTGGCATAAGGGTGTGAGTATAAAAAGGGAAAAAATGGTTTTTAGGGTTAAACTTAACCCGGTTGATTTTCCCTTTACCTCTCTTCTCCCTTTGCATCACTGCTTCCTTTTCGGGTTCAGTCCTCCTTGCCGCCGTTGCTACGTTCACTTCTACCCTGCTGAAGCTGCCAACGTTCTCTTCTCCCCATCCAAAGCTACCGTCGCCACTGCTGGTAGTGCCTCCGGCGCTGCCCACGGAGGCAGCGCCTTTGCCAGATTTTTTGTTCCCCTCGTTCCACCATTCTGGGTAACCATAGATTTCAAATCATGTTTCTTTGGCATGTTTAGTTCCCCCACAGTGGCTGCATTTGAGCTTTGATTTGTCAATTTTAAACCCTTTTCTTCCTGGGTTTCTCCTTTGGCTTTCAATCGCGAGGCCTGCCGCTTCGTTTCCGGTGACCGCTGCTTCGTTTTTGTTTACGGTGACTGCTGCCATGCCTCCTCCTATGCCCTGCTGTGATGTTTGTTCTGGAATTTCTAAAATACTGAGCCGCTCCCCCTCCTTGCGTACCATTGCATAGGCAATTTCCGGTGTGGGTAATTTTTCCTGCCTTGAAATTTCCCTTTTTATTTGATTGAAATTTGAATCAATCCCATTCAGAAACTGAAAGAGTTTCTGTTCTTGTCTGATTTGGTTGTATGTTTCAATATCTTTCTCGGATGTCATGGGATTTGGCCCTTGTCTATCAATTTCACCCCATACCCCTTGTAAATTTATCCAGAACTCTTCTAGACTTGTTCCATTCTGTTTCATTGAGTTGATTTTTGTATGGAGGTTGAAAGTTTGTAACCTGTCTCTTCCGGCACTAAAGGTTAGAGCCAGGGTGTTCCATAGTGCTTTGGCTGTTGGTAACTCTGTGAGATTGGCCGCTATCTGTGATTCTATGTTTTGTATGAGCCAACTGAAAACTATGAGATCGTTCTGTTCCCAATGATCAAAGTCCTCAGTTCCAATTGTTGGTTCTGAGTATCCACTAAGGTGATTCAGGAGGTTTTTTTATTTTCCTACTATAGCAACTTTAACCATACGCGCTCAAAGAGCGTAATTTTTGCTGTTGAGCTTGATACTGAGGGAAAGTGAATCTGACAGGGTTTGTTTTTGGCTCTGGTTGTTGAGAAACATGATGTTTTTAGGAGGTTTGCAATCTGTAATGTTAGCTCATCGTTGCCAACTTCAGTCTGCTTGTTGCTGCCGTCGTAAGACTTGGTAGCAGGGTTGGATTGGGGTGAGGTAGTGGTGGATGACATTCTGCTTCCGTCTTTTGGACTTGGTAGCAAAAATTGAAGGAGGGTTTATGGTAGATGATGAGAATTTAGTTTCGAGTTGGTCTGATCGAAACCCGCTCTGATACCATGTTAAACATATAAAACTGATGTATGAAGAGGCATGAAAAACATTTTATTCAGTATATTTTTCACTTATTTACAATTGTGAACAAATTGCTTTATATATAGCAATTTGTTCATAAGTGGCAGATTGACTTTACAGCTAAAAATGAGCCTTTTGATGGTGGCATAATTAGTTGAGAAATTGGTGGCATAATAGGTGGGAAAATAGGTGGGATATGATGACTAATCTGATCCCAAATCTATTCTTTTTCTAACATAATCTCAACACTTTAAGTCATAAACAACACTTAAAATTATTATATAATGTTAAAACACTTAGAAGCACATGTATTAAAAAAAGACACTATTCTGATTTTCTAAAGTTGTACAAACTGCTGCTGCAAAATATTCCTTGAGTTTCAAATGCGTATATCCGAATTTGATTTCCCACAAAAACCTATACAAAAAAATAAATTCAACAATATAATATTAGTGAAGTTGATTGTAAGTTAGGTATCGGAACTCAATTGCTACTTACATGCATAAGTCACAAATTTTATATAGATTCCGGTATTTTTAAGTAGAAAAATACCTTAAACAAATTTATTATGAAAAAATTAAAATTAAATGATGATATGTTGATTAATTTATACAAGTGACACCAAATTTATGTATGATATTATTCCATCTAAGAATACATTTTTCATATATAAAATCACCATAATCTTAGACTAGAAACTTTGTCCATTTGTATTTAGTTATTGGACCGAGAATTTTTCATCTTTTTTTAATGAATAGAATATCTTCATCTTACAAATGAGAAAATAAATATAAACCAACTATCTAATATTGATATTAGTAATTTTTAGTATTCTCACCGCACTAAAGTCATATATATTTTATTAACTCTTGTCACTTATTAAATCCCTTTCTTTTTTAAAAACACCTTAAATTTGCAAAAAGATGTAATCAATTTCATGCAATTATAAATAAAAATATCATTATTAGAATATCTATTGTACTAATCTTTTTGACACATAGGTTAAAATAGACAAGTGAGCAAAACGTCACCCTCCGGTAGATCTTTTATTTTTTATTTCTGTTGAACATTGGTTATCTATTGTCTACAAATAGACAATCAAATATAATGTTGAATCATTAAGTATATACCATTTTAATAATGAAAGAGAGTTACTTATCAAATAGTTTAAATTTTTTGTGATTGTTTGAATTTTGAAATTTTCAATTCACAATTAAATATACAATTAGGCAGCCGTCTAGAGCTCCACAAATTGAAGGATCCAAAATATGTATATAAATCTATATTTGATTATTCACTAGTTGATTATTGCTATTGAACAACATATTTCTATTGATTTAGGGTCTCATGATATACAATTTGGATTAGAGTCTCATAATTATTAAGGCCGACTCTGTTTAACAACATAAAATGTGAAATAATTATATTGTCATTTGAAAAATGATTATGTTTTGTTAATCATGCATAGAATTATCGATCCTCAATGGTCTCTTATGTTAGCATACGAAATTCGATATATCAGGTACTAAATAATTAAAAAAATGAATACATCTGACACCAAATAAACAATTTCAATTGATCAGATATCAAAAAATATTTGAGATATATAACATACCGAAAAAGTATTTAATCCCCACCTAAATATTTGATGGTAGTCTTAACATGCGTATATTTTTATTTAGCATTAAATTGGTCAATAAAGAAAACCTGTTCTTATTTTGTTGTTTAAAATAAAGGAGAATAACAAAAAAATTGGCTAATTTATGTCTCTATTTCTTCCACATGATTTTTAGTTTTTTTTTCAATCTACGTAACTCAAAGTTTAAAATTCCCACAAAACTTTGATTTGTACACATTAACTTTGATTTGCACCCGCGAACCTCTTCAACTTGATAAAAATGTATCCGAGAGTCCGCCTCAACTTGGTAAAAGTAAACCGTCATGATGAAATTGTAGTTGAATAAATCATGAGTTATATGAAATCTTTTTTTATGATGCACACGTTAGAGCACGTGTATTGCACGTTTATCTCCACAACTACAATTATCAATATGAGAAGGTATTCGGACACATTTTATAAAATTGAGGCAGTTTTTTAATACAATTATATTAAATTGAAAAATTCACGAGTACAAATTAAAGTTGATGGAGTAATTTGCTGAAAGTGCCTTGAGGTGGCAATGGAAGCATTATGCCTAAATTAAAACGCCGAACACAAAAACTAGACTGATAGATCATTTTGCTTAGTATTTTTACTAAATTATATGATCATGTTCTCTTTAACTACAATTCAATTAATTTCAGTTAAGTTCAGCTATGTGCAGTTATAAATTTATACTGAAATAAGTTCAGTTAAGTTAAGTTTAGTTCAGTTTAACTTTCAGAAGTTGAAGAGAACATAGCCTATCATCGAATGGAAGAATTGCATGAAATAATGTAGCGCTCGCCAATTGAGACTTCAAACCTAGACCTGTTCGTCAGGTGGGCTGGGTTCGGCCAGGCTTTTTACAAAAAACGTTAACCCAAGTCCGGCCCAAGCCTATATTTTAGAATTTCGGGCTCGGGCCAGGCTTGGGTCAGGCTAACAAGGTCATTCCCAAACCCGGCCCAAACCCATGAATATTTTTTTGTTATAAATTTTTTATTAAATTAATAGAAAAAATATAAAATAAATCAAAATATGTTTAAATTTTAAATATAATTGCATTGTTTACTTAAAATCTTTAATATTTGATAACACTTATTCTAATCAAGTATAAAAATTTAATAGGATAAAATATGAAATCTTAAAATAATTATAAATTTAATATATAAATATATAATAAATAGATAAAATTATTCATCAGACTGGGCTTGATTATTTATATAAAAATCATTCTCGACCCATAAATCTTTGAACTTTGATAGGTTCGGATTCGGATCGGGTATTTTTAAAAAATGAGTGATCAAGTCCGATCCACGAACAGTACTAACTATAGTATTTAATAAATAACCACAAGCCACCATCACCACGTGACTAACGTTTCTTTGAACTGTACAACATATTTATATTATGTTATTGGAGTTTCTAATATATCTTTTCAATAGCTGTCTTTTAATAATTTCTTTTCGAATTACAGCTTAAATTCTGTAATTACTTTCTAAATAAACGATTGTTCTTAGAAGTCCTAGATATAAAAAATCATTTTTAAAATATAAAATAATTATGGATGATGTTCAAGGTGGACTTGCGACATTCGCCCTTCATTTTAAAAAATTTTGGTCACGAGATCGTCAGTGAAAATAAAATTGAGTGGAATTTTGTTACCCAGTAAAAAAATTCAGAAATTACCATTGAAAATAATCACAAACGTAACAACTAAACAAAATGATATTATATCAAATACAACATTTATAGTTTTTCTAAAGTTACTTTATTGTTTACGGAGTTATTACCGGCATTATAGTTTTTCATGAAATATTAGTTTTATATGTTTAATTAGGCATAATACATACTTTCCTGCTAAATTTGGTAACTTTTCAGTTTTGCCACCCTCAACTTTCGTTCGTCTTCGTTAACATCCCCAACTTGACCAAAACGCACCTAACAATCTCCTCATGCTGGCATGGCAGCGAGTATGTTGACTCTGAGATTGATGGGTGTGTGAAGTGCTTATTTTGGTTATTAAAAAATGAAAAAAAAATTAAAAAGTTAAACCTAATTATCTCTCAATGTACTATTTCATTGGCATTCCCTTGAGAGATGATTTATATTATAATTTGTTCGAGGTCAAGGGATTTCATTACCTCTAAGGCCTTCCATTGAACAAATTAAAAATGACATCATGTCATTCAATCCGTCAACCTTGAAGCACAACTAAAGCTACGAAAAACTATGGTTTCGTTTCACAGTCATGAGTAGAAGAAAGAGGTTCTTCCCCTTGTTGAAATTTACCGCATATTTGAAATATTTGCTGACTTGATTCAAGAGATTTGATTTTGTTCTTTGAGGATTCTTAGATGGACAAATTGATTCCTCGTGATGTGAAATTTGGGGAAGAAATTGCAGCAAGTGAATATAGCTTAACAAATCAAAGAGAAGGTGGAGACCTAGAGAATGAAGGGCTTTTGAGTTCTTCTACTAAATGAGCTTTCTTTTCATGTAAACAATTAATGGATTCTTTTTATTATTTTCAATTGAAGATTAAGAAACTTAATTAGATGTGATTTTCCCATATAAATAGGTGAAGGTCAAGTTAAGAAACTAAGTTTAATGAAAGTGGTAGATGTGATTGAAAGCTCAGCAAAGACTCAAGCTTTATTTCTTGATCTTAAAGGCAAATTCATGGATCGAATTGGATGGCTTCCTCTCTCAATTGGGAAACTATTTTCTGTAACCGAGTCAAACATATCGAAAACTAAATTAATCTCTCTCCCAATCTTTGATGGATTGACGAGAGTGGAAAGCGAAGACAAAGAGAGAGAGAGGTTGAGTTGTAAAAGAGGAGGAATAATAAGAGAGTTAGGTTGAGGTTGAGTTTGAAGAAGATAGTTGCACAAGATTGAGTCAAGCGAGTTGGTTACATGGACTAACTTTTCCTGCATGTTTACCACATCAGCGCGTGTGACATTCACGTGTTGACTCAAATGATCTGAGGGGGTTATTGGGTGCGTTTTTGCCATGTTGAGGATGTTAATGAGGGCAAATGAAAGTTGAGGGCGGTAAAAATGAAAAGTTACCAAGTTTAAGGGGTAAAGTATGTACTAGGCCGTTTAATTACGGCTTAATGTTTGTTTTTATCGATAATAGAATTTATATTAAAATCAATTTAGTATAGTTTAATTGGTACATATGCTGAAAAATTAGAAGTTTCTTCCTCAATTTCAAAATAATTGTCATTTCAAGGTTATTTGTCAATATCAAAGTTACATTAATTAAAATTATAAAAATACACATTTATCCCGTGATTGTTGTTAGTGTGAAAGTTGATTAGATACTTTATTATTTTTTATCATTTTTATTGTGCATTAAATAAGGATAAAATTGATAAAATATTTTAAAAAATTGTATTGAAATCCAAAAATTACATTTATTTTGAAATTTTTCTAAAATTTTAAAAAATAATTATTTTGAAACTAAGGAATTACTAGTTTGATACCCTCTTACAAGAAAATAATCCTAATTAATCAAAATTTTCATGCATAACATGTTTATAATTTGATTCCTACTTGCAAAATGACAAAAGTTATTTCCTAATATTAAATCCACAAATATTCCTTAAATAAAATAATTATAAACCATATACTAATTAATAAAAAAAAAAAACCCAATAAAGCACCAAATTATAACCACTTGTTTTCCCCTCCGCAGAGAACTGACCACAGTCTCTTCTCCAGTCAGCCATGGCCATTTCTCTGCAACTTTGCCGTGTTTCTCTCCGTTCCGATATCATTTCCCGTTACAATCTTGTGCCTTCTTTTCCCCGTAAATCCATCTCTATCCGATGCTCTTCTGATGACTCTGCTTCATCCTCAGCTTCTGTCTCTGTTGATTCTGATTTTGATGCTAAGGTCTTTAGGCATAATTTGACTCGCAGCAAGAACTACAATCGCCGAGGATTTGGACACAAGGAGGAGACCTTAGAGCTTATGAATCAGGAATATACGAGTAATTCTTCTTTCTCTCTTGCAATTGTAATTTTGTGGAGTTCAGTTTTAGATTCTGTTTGTTTATTTGTGTTTGTGGAATTCTCAGGTGATATCATTAAGACTCTGAAGGAAAACGGGAATGAATACACTTGGGGGAACGTTACTGTGAAATTGGCTGAAGCGTATGGGTTTTGTTGGGGAGTTGAACGAGCTGTTCAAATAGCTTATGAAGCTAGAAAACAATTTCCTGAAGATAAGATCTGGATTACTAATGAAGTTATTCATAATCCAACTGTTAATAAGGTTTGTACATATCCAATTATTGCTCTTGGATTTCAAATAGTCCGACTAATCAAACTGTATTAGCATAAGATTTGTTATTGTATTTTTATATCAACAATTAGTGTTTCCAGTGCGGATAGATAAATTTCACATTCTGTGGAAAACCTTAAGTGTATTTGTTTCAGTCAACTCAAGATGATCTGTTTGATTACTAGACCTTCAATTTAGTTCAGGATTTTGAGCTCATTTGATATCAGCGTTACCAAAAATTGCTTATGTTCGTTTGACAGCGTTTGGAAGACATGGAAGTTGTGACCATTCCAATCGCGGAAGGGGAGAAACAATTCGAAGTCGTGAACAAAGGCGATGTCGTGATTTTGCCTGCTTTTGGCGCTGCAGTGGATGAGATGTTGACTCTAAGCCAAAAGGATGTTCAAATCGTCGATACTACTTGCCCTTGGGTGTCTAAGGTATCAATGCAAAGATAATCAGCTATTAAATAGTTTACTGCTTTTTTAAATCTTCGATCTATCTTCAATATGCTGATGATGCACACTTTGTAAAACTGTAAAAAGGTCTGGAATATGGTTGAGAAGCACAAGAAGGGAGACTACACTTCGATCATTCACGGTAAATATTCTCACGAGGAAACTATAGCCACCGCTTCTTTCGCGGGAAAGTATATCATTGTGAAGAATATGGAAGAGGTATGCTATGAAGCTTCATGTATTGTCTTTCATCGTTTCGATATTTGAAACCAATGAGGTCAAATCACTAGGTGACGAGTCATTATTTGTGCAGGCAATGTATGTTTGTGATTACATTCTCGGTGGTCAACTTGATGGTTCAAGCTCAACGAGAGAAGCGTTTCTTAAGGTAAAGCTTTTCTATCAAAACGAGTTTGACTAAGAAATCGAATTTTCTGCAGATTTTGAGTTACTTGTTGCATTGCTTTCAGAAATTTGAGAAAGCAGTTTCCAAGGGATTTGATCCAGATGTTGATCTGGTTAAAGTTGGCATAGCAAATCAAACTACAATGCTCAAGGGAGAAACAGAAGCCATTGGTAATTCTTAATGATTCTAAAAGCTATGATATGCTATTATGCAATGCCACATGCTATTATGCAATGCCATCTTGTGTGAAATTTTACGTGTTTTATATTACCTCCGTGTTAGTAGTCCTCTTACACATTTCACACTTTTTAACAATAAATAAGGATATGCAAGTACTAATTTACCCTCAATGGTTACCTTTTCCAACCCAAACTGTGAATTTATTATTATGGAATAAATAAGGGTATACATGGAAGAAAGAGGGAAAAAAATCATTGAATTTTGAAATGGACTATTATTTTGGGTTTTCATATTCTGACTAAATGGACTACTGAAAAAAATGGAGGGAGTACTTTATTTGTTGGTCCCTCACTTTACTTTCTGCTCTCAGGAAAACTGGCGGAGAAGACGATGATGCAGAAATACGGTGTGGAAAACGTCAACGACCACTTTCTCAGCTTCAATACCATTTGTGATGCTACTCAAGTAATTCTCTTTGATGGTTTTACTTGTTTAGGCGTTCATACGATAAAAATGGGAAACGATCACTTTTAAAATGAATTAAACCTACACCCTTTATCTGGTTAGCCTGCTCATATCGGTTTTGTTGAGCTGCTTGTTGTGAAAGCAACCTGTGTTTATGCGTTGAACAGGAGCGGCAAGATGCAATGTATAAATTGGTGGAGGAAAAGGTGGATCTCATCCTAGTTGTGGGTGGGTGGAACTCCAGCAACACTTCCCACCTCCAAGAAATCGCGGAGGAGCGTGGAATTCCTTCGTATTGGATCGACAGTGAAAAGAGAATCGGTCCCGGAAACAAAATAGCTTACAAGTTGAATGTGAGTTTTAAGCTCTATTTCTTTTCTTTAACCAAGTTTCTTGGTTTTAAACTCTGTCCTCATTCTCTGATTTGTATTGGTTACATAGCACGGCGAATTAGTCGAGAAAGAGAACTTCCTTCCGGAAGGTCCTGTTACTATTGGTGTAACATCCGGTGCCTCAACTCCAGACAAGGTATTCTATCTATTGTCAGTTACCGATTTCCGGGTTTTGGTCTTGGTTATTTATTTCGTTAAACTTTCTAGGTTGTCGAAGATGCGCTCGTCAGGGTATTCAACATCAAACGTCAAGAATCCTTGCAGTTGGCATAAATTATGATTCTGGTTGTTATTCTGATTAAATTATGGACCACAGTGTAAAATTAACCAGAAAATGATCTGAAGATCTGTGTTGTATCGTGATAATGTACTTGAAAACAATATTGTTGATAATATAAAAGGGTTATGGTTTTTAGAAGCTGAATTAAAGTTTGGGCATTGGATTTCTTAAGGAAACTCGTTTTTTTTTGTTGTTGTTGCTAGAATTAGTGTAGTTAAACTCGTTTGGTTCAAATGATTTTTTTTATAAATAAATATATATTAGATTAAAATATGATATTATTAAGTTGAACATTTATAATGTTTTATTTTTTATAATTTTTTGAACTTATTAGACCACTATGCTCCCAATAGAATCAACGTTCCCAAGAAGATAGGAGATGAATAAATCCGCCCCCATTTGAAGGAATCCCAATACAAGATTCTCTCTTACGTGAATAGATAGATATTAAATAGTAATCAAATTGGAATAAAAATCCACAATTCCACATTGAAAAACAATAAAAAAATCCATCAAGAGTTTATAAACAAATTGGAAATTATAATAACGGCATAACACAAGTTGGAGCGGTTGGGTTAAGGACCCGGGAAAATCCCCGGTCCTGACCCGATAACGTGTAGGGTCTTATTAATTTGAAGTGTAATTTACTAAAATATTTCCTATTTAGAGCGGCAAAGGCAAAGTCCTATCCTATTTTAGTACTGATTATGGAGCCTTATTAATTTACTAAAATATATAATTTCCTATTTAGGCAAAGCCAAAGTCCTGTTTAGTATTGAGTCCTAAATAGTCCACTGCCAATCATATATATATACAAGTCTGCTAATCATATACATAGACAAGCCGTTCATTTTTTTTTTTTGAGTTCCAATAACAAAATTCAAGAAAATGTTATCCGGGTTGTTGAAATCAAAGTATTACAAAAAATGGTAATGCATGCGACTTTTATATTTCCTCCATTGAAACTTTTCTGTGTTGTTTTGTTTGATAGATTGATTTTAACAAGCTTCGTGTTTTTTAATGAGAACAGCAAGTCATTGTTAAGGATGATAAAAACAAGATTGGAGGGTTTAAGGAAGAAGAAAAGCTCTGTTGTGAAGTTCTTGAAGACTGTAATTGCTGATCTCCTCAGGAACGGTCCTTATATTAATGCTTATAATAGGGTGAGTTTTTTAGTTATTCTTTCTCCCTATACAGAGCATAATACTTCATTTTTAATTATTAACATATTTTTTATTTCTAATTTTTAAATTATTATTTAATAAATTATGGGTTAGTAGTAACGGCAATTCTATATTAACAATTATTCAAATTAATGAAGGGCAATTTTAATAAAAAGAAGACGGTAAATAACACTTCGGTACAGACATTAAGGAGGTGTTTCTCAAAACTTCTCATTTTCAACTTTTAACTTAAAAGTGTCTTTTAAGAAGATTTTAGTGTTTCTGATAATTTTTTTTAACTTAAAAGTTAAAAAAAAGTTATCAAAAACACTTCACTGACTTATAAGTTAAAATCTCCTACACTTTTAAAAAGGAGAAGTTTTGAGAAACACCCCCTTACTTCTTAAAAAAGTTACTTGTAAGATATAAGTGACTTTTTGAAAAGTTTTGAGAAACACCTCCCAATTCTAGAAATATGATTTTTAACGAATTGATTGTATTGCAGGCTCAGGGGCTCCTGGCTGAGCAAAATATAATAACTTGTTACAATTTGATGGACCAAATCTGTGACTTGGTGTATAACAATGTTAACACCATGGCTAAACAAAGGTAAAATTTTTATTTCTACGTTATTCAATTTCAGTAATTACGGTGGAAATATTTGTTTAAAAAATTCTTAATACTTTTTTCCTTATGCAGAGACTGCCCCGAAGATTGTAAAGAACCCGTGCAATCCCTGATTTACGCCGCAGCAAGAATTTCCGAAATCCCGGAAATACGACACCTTCGAAAATTGTTCACTAAAAGATACGGAAACGCCCTCGAGCCATATACTAATAAGCGGGTACATTAAATTTCGTTTTTTTTTTCGAGTTATGTCACGAAATCGAACGCCGATGTGGTTTCGTGTTTTGTTAATCGATGATTCGCAGTTTTCTGAGACGTTCACGCCGGTTTCCGCTACCAAGGAGACGAAACTCGAGCTACTTAAAGAAATTGCCGCGGAATTCGATCTGAATTGGAACTCGAAATCGCTAGAAAACGACATTGTAAGTCTCGCCATTCTATAAAATACTTAAACTTTTTTTTGGCAGATTGCACAATTCATAACATGACGTAACTCTTTTTTTTAGCAGGATGAGAAACAAGGATGTTTCAAGAACAAAGATGATTATGACGAAGAAAATTTAAAGAACGGGATCGAAGAAGGGTATAATCGTCCACGAAGCAGCAGCAGCAGCGAAGATGAGATGAGTTCATCGTGCAGCAGCGATTTCGGTGGCTCGAGTTCGGTTTCGGTTGAATTGTACGAATCTATCCCAAAGGATTTCGATGATTTGGCTGTGAGAATCGCGGCACTTAAAGCGGGCGGTGTTGAAAGAAGATGGAAGCATGTGCATCCGAATCTGCCGAATGGTTTCGATGATTTGGCTGCAAGACTTGCAGCCCTTAACAAGCCTGTTCAAACCCAGCAAACTAGTTTTATGTGTTGTTTTTGGACAAGGGTTCTTTAATGTAACTCATGTATTAAAAAAAAAAGTATATTTTTTGAATGGTAAATAAATCAAAACTGCTAGAAAATCCTTATCCGTTTTTAGTGTGTTTTATGATTAAGCTGCAAGAGTATTTTATGATTTACATGGGGGCGGCGATAGTTAGGGGAGAGCGAAAAAACCGAAAACAGAATGGAATGTATTCGGTTAGGTTATCGATTTTATATATTTATTGTTATTGGGTTCGATTAGGTTTAGGCAAAAAATTAAATTATTAATTCTTTTCACGATAAATTAACATTTAATATTTCAAAATTAATTTTTTTTTCAAATTAATAATTAATTATATTATATACGTTAAGAATTGTTTTATGTTGATTTTTGATAATTTCATATTAAAAATTTATATTTGAAAAATAAAAAATGTATATATATATAATAGTATATTGGTTCAGAATCGATCAAATCGAATAATTCGATTCGATTTAAACCTAATCAAAATATTTCAATTAGGTTTTCAATACTTTTGAGGCAAATAAAACTTTACTCGCCCCTAACGGTAGTGAGATGTGAATATAAAGTCAGGTACAATAAAGGTTATTTTAGATTAAAACAATCTAAAGAAAATATACAAGATATTAATTTTTCATATATTCAGAAAAGTACTTATCCAAATTTCAAAATTATTGACCACACAACTTTGCTTACTTTCTTGCTTTCTTTCCATCCAATTACGAAAGCCCAAAACACATCTTCCAAATAACAAGGATAAACAAAATGCTTTACTCTCTTTCACTTCCATCTTCCCCTCGCATCTCTCCCTCCAAATCCCTTGCTAAAGCCCACCAATTCTCAGACCCTCCTTACTACCTCAAATTCCACACAACCAACCAAGAAAACATCAGATACCTCAAAGCCATTGGCGTCCTTCCACCTACCCTCAAACCCCACCAAAACCCCCCCTCCGATTCCATCTCCCACGTCATCTCCACCCTTGATTTCTTCAAATCAAAGGGCTTCCAAGACTCTGATTTCTCAAGGCTAACAGCCCTATGCCCTGAAATCCTCTCCAATGACTTCCATTCCACTGAAATTGAGCCTCTTTTCCACTTCTTAGCCACTGACTTAAAAGCCTCGCCTCAAGCCTCCAGAGGCTTCATCGTTAACTGCCCTCAACTGCTGCTTGCTGACGTTGACTACTGCCTTAAACCAACCCTTGACTATCTTAGGATGCTAAAGGTGAAAAATTTGAATGTGCCCAGTAAATCAAATGCTCATCTTTTGAACACGAGAGTGGAGAAATTGGAATCGAAGATCAAGTTTTTGAAGAGGGTTGTTGGGTTGTCTAATAAAGAAGCTGAGATTTTTAGTGCGAGAATTCCTGCTATGCTTAGGTATAGTGTTGAGAACAATTTGAGGCCTAAGTTTGATTACTTGTTGAGGGATATGGGGAGGGGTTTGGAGGAATTGAAGGAGTTTCCGCAGTATTTTGGGTTTAGTTTGAGGCTTAGAATTGTGCCCAGGCATTTGCATTTGAAGGAAAGGAATGTTGAAATTAAGTTGAATAGAATGTTGATGTGGAGTGACGAAAGATTTTACGAGAAATGGAAGTGATCATTTATCTTGTTTTTTTTTCATTATGCTACTGAAAGATTATTTTGAATGTGGTAGCGAAACACATTTTGTAGTTTGCATTATACATGCATCAATAGATACGTAATTCGTTTCAATGGCTTTCTTCAATCTGACAAGGTGTTTCTGAACTTCTCATGACTTTTTTAAAAATCAAATCACTTTTCACTTTTGTTTTATTTTTAACTTTTAAGTTAAGAAAAATGATCAGAAACACTTCATCTGAAATATAAATTAGAATTTCCTTAAAAAATATTTTTAAGTTAAAAGTTGAAAATGAGAAGATTTGAGAAATACCACCCTAAATATATGTAGATTGCAAGATTCAGAGAATGTTTCTCAAAACTTATAATTTAAAAGATACTTATAAAAAATTAAGTGATGAAATGTTTCTAATTCTTTTTTTTTTTAATTTAAAAGTTCCTCTTAAAGGTAAAAAGTGAAAACTAGCTCAAGAAGTTAAAAAAGGATAAGTTTTGAGAATCCCTCTAATTTTTACTCTTTCTTTTCCCCTTCACAAGTCTCTATTTACTTTAAACATAATATCCCTGAAAGTAGCAAGTTCATGCATTATCCCATCCCGGATTACTTTCTCCCTTAAATAAACTTCACAGTTCAAAGTAAATCGGTGTTGCTCTTCCGCACATCTCTAGATACTCTTAACTATTCAAGATGTTGAATATCTTCCGTGAATACCTTCTGCACATAAGAAGGGGAAAAAAAATAATCTGAGGGTTTTTAGCGCAGATACATCGAAAATACACTGCACAAATTATTATGTTTTATCTAGTAAACAAGAACGGAAAATAAGATTCGTCTGTCCGATTATAGATATACACAATACAGGAAGTAATAAAGGATTTAAATGGACATCCAGAAGAAGCTGAATGCTACTTGCCATATTGACAACAGATGCATATATGTAGTCAAATAGCGTTCTATTTAATCTACTCCGTATCAACAAACATTTCGATAATAAATGATTAAACAACTTACTTTTAAGAGATTCAGTTCTGTTTCGTTAGCGTTTCAATATCGGCTCCAACCTCAGCGATCTTGGTTTCTCGAGATGCCTTGGCTGTTTTGGCAATGTTCTTGACATCGAAATCCAACGCAATTTGTTTCACAAGACCATCAAGCATCTGTAATAGCATAAGGGTGAACTATAAGTTTATAGCAAAATAAGAATATCCAAAAAAACATGTTATCTGTCATATATTAACTGAGAATAGCAGTTCAAAGTTAGTTTTTCAAGAATTTTGTATAAATTTGATATTCTAAGGTTTCTGCTAACACCACAAAATATTCTCTAACTTTAAAATATCTAAAGACAATTAGAACATACCAATGAACCAATGGCGACTAAAGCTCGGAATTTTGTATCAACCTCTAGATTTTCCTCTTCTGCGATCTGTGGAAAACCAAAGTCATAGCAGCAAATCATAAATGGAGGATAAAATAATTCATTAAATATTACAATAGAGAGGTGAAAATTTTTATTCATAAATCAATTTGATAGTAGTCTGGGGGCAAATTATCAGGAAAAGACATCCAAAGCATTATCTTCAGCCAATATTGGAAATAATCAAATAGAGCATACCTCAAGAGCGGATGAAAGAACTTGTGATTGACCTTCTTTTCCCCTTTTTTCTATTAATAACACAGCATAGCTGTGAAATAAACAAATAATGGCTAAAAAGGGGGAACAGTGTTTATTGAAATTAAAAGAGGCCATTGTTCTAAATTGTATACATCAAGAAAATGTATTCTGTATACGAGCATATGCAACATGTGAAATGGAGAAAACACTTACTTGAGTATCATGGTGGAATAAGACAGTTGCAAATTCTTGTTTGGTGATGAATAGCAACTTGAAAATACATCAAGAATCTGCAAAGTTATAATTGAAAATATCAAGAAATAAGGCTTTCACGATGAAAAAACTGCATATTCATTAGAAACACAAATATGTGCTACCCGAAAAAATCAGACTACTAAAGCCAGCACATAGAATGAAAGCCATTTACCTCACTTCGATGCCTCAATAGCCAGTTGTAGAAACATGAAGTCTTGAATAAGTTAGTCACCAAACGGATGCTAGTTAAAAGGTTTGAAGGAAGAGCAGAATTTGCTGTAATTTTCTTGATCATCTCCATCAATATGTCTGATAGCAAGCAAGAAGATCCACAAGAAAAGTAAAATTATATTTTACAATAGTAAAGATCCCAAATATTATGTAAGCCTTTCATAAAATTAGAACTGAATTTTATTTCAGGTCCATTAGATAATGGGTGCTAGATAACTGGGGCAGACGATCAAGTATCAAATGTTTCTCACAAGATTTAACCCATTAATGCGAGTAATCCACATAACAATGACTTAAGTACTCATTGCTGTAAAGGAAGGATATTGAGCACGTTATATCCCCATACCGTTTTCATCTTCAAGAAGCTTTGCAAGTACACTTGCTCCATGTGGATGTAAGACGAGCAACCTCAGGATATCAATGACTGCATACAAAGTAGAGAACACCTAATTGAGTGAATATGATAGATATTGAGTGTCCGAAATCATCCTTATGGTATTAATAACAGCATAGAAGGCCAATTCAACTAGGTAATTGTATTTTCATGCATATAAAGGGGATTTCTGCCACTGACAACAGCAAAGACACGCTTAATAAAATTGCTAAAAGAAAGCTATCAGCAAGTGAACCCTCTTAAACAAATAAGAAATATATCTTATTTAGTTGATTGTTGATTTCTGAAATATACAAATTCATATCTTTATTTGTTCTTGCCATAGTACAAAAGACAGGTTTAGAATATTTAACATCCACATATCAGCAGTGCAACACAGATAACTTGTTTTTCATAATAAAAGATAACTGCTCAAAAGAATTGCTAATTCGACAGTATTAAAAGCACCCAATGAAGTTTTTGGCAAGAAAAGGTTACAGATCAAACTCTTTGAAGCTTGTATACACTAACCTGGAAATATCATTGCCACTGGCCAAGATTTTAGTAAAGTCAATAACAATTGAATGTCTGCATCATTAAATTTACTAGCATGATAATGAGAAGTGTCCTTTAATATTTTAATGACTGCCCCAACTTTGGCTATGTCCGACTCTGACAAAGCCAAGCTCTTTTGATCCTTCAGGAATGAAGAAAAAAATATAATAATAAACTAAATATGGAAGAATTAGTCAATATGGTGAACAGAATAAAAAAGTTGCAAGTACAGAACAGCCTACTGTATCAGACAGCAGAGCACTGTTGAACTCATTTAACTTTTTCAGGATCCCATCGAACGGTGCTGCGTCAAAAATAAGCATTCCTTTCTGAAATCAAATCGACCAAAAATTGCAGATGATTAAGATACTAAGAGCAGTGACAAAATATATTTTGAGATCAAGATAAAGAAATTGATGAGAAAGGCAAATACGACACATGCTATTTCTACACATGGAATTCTCATCTTCCAGAACCATATTGGTAATTTTGCATACTGTCATTACTGTGACCTGTCAAGTTCATTCTAACCACCCTACCTCTTTTTGCATTTATTTTGAAAGGTAAAGTTATGAATGTAGAAAGCTTTAGTAGCTGACGGCTTAACAAAATTACAGAAAAAAAACAAGGGAAAACCGTAAGCATAATGCAAGACTGTACAATGAAACAAACACAAAGAATTAGATTCAAGTTTGAGTCCGGGCCGATAAGTCACTTAAAAAAGAGTGATCAAATTCCAAATGCAAATATATACAAAATGCAAACAAAATAATACTTTTACAAGGCCTCCATAAGCACATATATGATGTGACTCTAAATGCTAAAATACAAGTACTGTACCAAAGCAAACAGCATAATTACACAAACCCCTGTACGTAACATGAGTATGGCCATACCTTGGGTATATGCTTGAAAGCAGGCTTTGTTGAAACAACTGTTTCATGAAAAAGGCATATTAGAGCCATCTCACCCTTGTACTACTTCAGCTACAACCCACTAGCAATTAAAAAAACTTGAAATCATATTTCAGTCAATAGGTGCATACCAGACATGTTGGAGGGCTGTCCAGGTACATAAGCACTTGCTGAGATATAAAAGAAGAGAAAGTCATAATGTGAGAGCCATGAAGCAAGGTTAAGACATCTTCAAAATACGAACAGCGTTTGCACATAGGCACGGAACAAAAAAGAAACTAAGCTTACATCCAGTGAACGGGTCACGAAATGATGAATCAAGGGTAAAATCTTTTTGTCCAGAATTCTGGAGTATAAACTCTACGATTTGTTGACGATAGGCAAGGGGAAGATTCTCTCTGAGAAGCCACTTATCAGCAGTATCATAAGGATTATCTGAGAAAAAGAAAAAAAAACTAAGGCATCACATTACCCATTATACAAGAAACAGCTCCATTTGCACTAAGAAATCAAGAACATTGCACTCGGAAAATTATAGAATTAAATGATATGGAAAGCAACAAACAAGAGCATATTATCAACCAAATATAGGTAGTATAAGAGCTGAAACTACATTGTCATCGATACATTTAGCATTGGACCATGCATGTCCAAAAGAATGCTAGGTTCATAACAAAATTTACATGCTCTTGTAATCCGCTATTATATTTTCTTACATTAAGGTTGTCATATACTAGCTGAAAACTGCACTATTTCTGCCAATAAATCTTTCAATTAAATCTTACATATGTGTGTGTGTTATGTGAACAATATTTCAAGCTCAGCCAACCATATAAGCTAATAACTTTCAATAATCAACCAAGCCACAGTCGCACGCTATGTGGGGTCGGCTAAATTATAACTTTGAACAGGGAAATATGTTGATGATATAAAGGGTACTTCCTCTCTCACGCATAATATCATTTCTAAGTTTTTACTATCAAGGGAAATAGACCTGCCACAAAATAACAACCACCAGAAAGATATTAAGCAAATAACCTGATTTGTTATAAGGAAGCTTCCGAATAGGTTCACCATCTCCAATGTCGACATCAAATACTGAACAACAAAACCAAAATTATTAAATTTAATATATACGAGTTCAAAAGAATATATTTTCAAAAAGTTAACATGAAAGAGATTTAAAGCTGCTAAAACTAACCATAATCATACTCAATTCCATTAAGCACGGACCGCTTGATGCCATCATCAGGTCCATCAATAACTTCACCTATCTAATAAACATGCATTTAACCACAAAATGAGCATTTCAGCTAAGGAGGAAAATAATTCAAAAAAGGATGAAGGCGAGATGAACAGGAAGGAAAACTAATCTAATGACTAATTCCAAATACCGCTCAAATAAAAAACAGAGAAAGAGAGATTTTGAATGTCACAAATAAAATAAGCAGAATAATACTTTATCCCACTTCTGTTCCCTCAAATTCCATGCATATGCTACACCATTATCTCCTTCTCTGACAACTTTAGTCTGGCCGTCAGTTGTTCCTGATGATGCAGTAATTATAATTCAGAATGCATGACAGGGCTATCAGTATGCATAACAAACAAAGCATCAGTTCATGATGGATTCCAAGGTGGAACAAACTTATAAGCAGTATTGACTTGCATAACAAGAAACAAAATGTGTCATTTTGTGATGCACTGGCTCTACATGTGACGTCCATCAGCATTGTTCATATTTAATTAATTACTACCAATATGCATATGCCAGTGATACTAGCTTTGTCAACACTGTTCATATTTAATTAATTACTTGCACCAATATGCATATGCCAATGATACTAGCTTCATCAACACCATTAAATTAATACCTCAATTTAACGTTGCAAAGATGACAACTGAAATTATACCTGGAATTTGTAAAGCATCTATCCCTGGTAAATCTTCCAGTTGCAATCCTCCAACTTTCTTCCTGATAAAGAAAACAAATCACATCAAATCGAACTACATTAACCATAGTAAAGGAAATTGATACTTCCACATAATCAGGATTTAGGAATCAACGTTTCTAAAACAGAAGCCTCAGATGATTTCTAGCAACAAAAGTCCATGAAAATATTATAAGTCAGGAAATTCAATCCAAGGGTTGCAATGAAAGTAAGTACTCAGACTTAACAAATGTAAACATAAAATGTAACAATAAATGTACAAACATGCACACAGCAATATGTATAATATATATGCATAATCATAATACAAGTGGAAAAGGTTAACATACAAATAACCTACATCTAAGAATAAAGATAATCCTGATTGATTACATATTTTTAGCAATGAAAAAAGCATAGGCAAAAGCAAAACATCAAATTACATGCTAATAACAGATAATAAATCATACCGGCTTAACTTGTACTGAGAAAGTTGGGAAATATACGATTCGAGATCTAGTGGATCCGCAAGTCTTTCTGGATTTGATGTCCAAATACGTGCAACACCATCTGAACATGCTGTCACAATGTCACCATTTTCTAAGAATTTTGCATCCCAAACACAACCCGGATGCTCTAAACTTTGAAGGCAGACTCCATCTGCAACA
>CATIWQ010221302.1:0-14824 GCA_949673415.1 Euphorbia schlechtendalii | reverse complement strand
TTATTTTATCTTCCTTGTTGATCTTTAGAGCTAGTCCTTCCCTGTGGGATCGATATCTTTTAAAACTACATCGCAACTGTATACTTGCAGTTATCATCATTTTTCTATTTGATAAGAGGTATTGACAACACCTATATTTTTTGTGAACAAGTTTTTGGCACCATTGATATATAGCTGAATCTTGTGAACAAACTATTTAACTTATCAGTAGAAAAGTGGCGAACACTATCCAAACAAGTATAGTCTTTTAGGGAAACCTCAATTCTCAATCCAAAAATTTGAAAAATGCCATGAGTAAACTAATCTAGAACAAGTTCAAGCCAATATTTCTCAAATTGCAAAATGAAAGAAGTTTGCTCAAGAAGAAGTGGTTTAAACAGAATAACCTTTTTGAATCTATCAACAGCGAATACCATTTCTTGAAAAAGCAAAGCAACATCTAATCTATGAGGAACTTAATAAGGACCTGTTAGTGCGTAACTGAGAGAGCTTCAAAGATGAGGAGAAAGCTATGGAGCTAAATGTCAATGGAAAAAAATTTCTCTCTAATTCTAGAAGACCATCAATCTATATACAAATCACATAACAATTTTACTGAGAAATTTGTCCTCATGGAATTCTTTATTGAAGATCAATCAAAACGGAAATCATGGAGAGATGTGGACAAGCTGCAACAAAAGACTTCATACATAAGTTAACATAGTTCAACTTTCATATATGAACCTCCTTGACCATAAAGATTCTTTGATGTCCTCTTCGAATACCAGCTAAAGCAATTTTGATGAACTCAATCTCATTCTTCTAACTTTGTAAATATTTATTTCATTTTTCTTTATCTAGTATATTTCGTAATCTTGTAATTTTTTGTTTTGTAGGTGGCAATGGATTACGTGTGGGTAGACAACACAAGACTCCAAAAATACCTCTTTGTTAATTCACATACTTAAACTTATAACTTTTTTTTGTCACTTCTAATTTGGGATAATTAGACCTTAAAAAGTTTGAACTTCCTAAGTTCTTTTTATCTTATCACAAATCTGCCATGTTAATGGTTTTTTTTTTGAAAACCTCTAAGAGACAATTAGTCTCTTCATCGGAAAAAGTTTGGGGCAGGTGAAAATTTCAAGGCGCTCGTCCCAACTAGGTTGATGCGAGACGCTTACCTACAAAACACCTACCCCTCCTTTTATTAAAAAGAGCGCATCACAAAATGTGAATCGTCCAAATAAATTACAATGTTTATGTACAAATAGAGCTAGCGTCTAATAAGATATTGTTTATCGAAAACGTAATTTGTTTATTCCTAATCTTGAAGAAAAACCAACAATAGTGATTGCTAGCTTGAAATAACTCTTGATATCCGTGAACTCCATGGAAAATGAATTCATTCCTTCTCTTCCAAATGCTCCAAGTAATCGAAAACCATAAAGCCGTGCCAAACTCCCTATGCATTCCCTTGTTGAAGAGAGATCTTCAAACCAATAAAAAATCATAAACACGACCCAGAATTGCCATAGAAATACCAGCCCATTGGAAAGCTCTATTCTCTAATAGCAAGCTATCATGGCAAAAAAGTAACAAATGATCATCGGATTCGCTTGCATGACAAAATGGACAAGTAGAATCGGACAATAATGCCCAACCACGGCAAAGTAAGAATTCCTTTGTTGGGATTCTTCTATGAAGCAAAAGCCAACCAAAAAAACTAATTCTCGGAAGCATGTGTGTGTTCCAAATCAACCCAAACAAAACCGGAGGATTTGGCCAATTGATGCCCTCGTAAAAGCCCGCACGAAAAGAAGCAACCTTGTAGACTCCCTTTGCTCCCAAATTCCAATGGAACCCATCGACAACTGAAGAGAACATAGGCTGAAATTCAACGGAGCTTAAAGTATCGAATTTCGGCATCGGGAAAAGGGTGGGGAGTGATTGGAATATCACTTTTTTTAGCTCAACAGCTCAATTGCGTTCGTCCAGACGGAGGCCCCTATGCTAAACCAGGCGGCCAAGATTTAAGTAGCCAAACAACATGTCACACTTGATCGACGGTGCCTTTTTTCCAAATGCACAAGTGCCATAAGTCGTCAAATAAAACCTTCAAAGGGCCCCTAGAAGTCCAATTGTCTTGCCAAAACCGAGTTGAAAAGTCGTTGCCCAAACAGGCATTATAATTGACGGTAAAAAAATTCCAATGGGGCTGGCAACGGTAGCAGCAACGCACAAAATTCAACCAAATCAGTGATAATTTTGAAGCGTCAAACATAGAAAGACCCCACCATGAAGAAAAGCCATGCCTTTTTGCATAAAAAAATAGCCCATAAAGACTCATAATCCACATTCCGAAAGCGCCATAACCACTTACAAAGCAAACTACTGTTCACAAGTCTGAAATTGCGAATAAATAACCTGCCTAAATGCTTCGGAAGGGAAATAATGTCCCAACTAACCTTACAAATTCCACTAATATTTGCCATGATAATGGTTCCTCTAACAAAATCCTTCAACAGTCTTTTACTCTCAATTCTAAAAATAAATAATTCTTTTTCTTAATGGGAAGTTTGTTTATGGGTAGAAATAAACGTGAAAGGGTAGGAAAAGTTACATGTTATGATTTAAAAGTCAATGGGAGGAGATAATAATTATTAAATTGCATTTTTTCCTCCCTCTACATAGCCATAATTATTAATTGGTAGCGGTGAATTTGTAAATTGTAGTTAATATAAACTATTCATTCTAAATTGAATTTTAGTTGTCTACGAGATCCATTGTGAAACTAAATCTCAATTATTAAAACGAAATGAATAATTAAAATTGATTTAAATTTACATATGCATTAAATAATTTTTTTCCTTACCAACCCCTTGTCATTTCTCTTAAAAACTCTAAACAAAGTACGGTTTTGGCTTTAAATTAAGATTCTTGGCGGTTATATTGGTGAAAGATTTGGCCTCTACCCACTTAGAAAAGTAGTCGACCACCACAATGATATACCGATGCCCATCAATCGAACAGGGTCGGATCTCACCGATAATGCAATCCCCCATGTCGAGAATGGTCAAGGAGTTGAAAGATTATAAAGATGTAATGGAGGAAAATGACTAATGTCCCCATATGTCTGGCATTCATGACATTTCTTTGTTTCAGAGATGCAATTGGCTATCATTGTGGTCCAAAAATAACCTTGCCATTGAATTTGCTACTAAGGCCAAGCCATACATGTGAGGGCAATAGTCTCCCCCATGGATATGTTTCATGGCTAGAGAAGCTTCTTTTTCCAAAAGACATCGCAAGTGCAAGCAATCGCTAGTGCACTTGAAGAGATCATCACCGTCAATTATGAACTGAGTAGCCAGTTATCGAAGAAATAATCGCTTTGAATTTGTTACCCCCAGAGAGAATTCCCCATCTTGGATCAATCAAACTATATATCAATACCAATAATTCTAATTTGTGCTGATGGCGGCCAAGATGGCATGACAATAGAATGGCTCCTTAGATGACTGAAGGACCACGGGCCTGATGGGTTGGAAATGAGGGCCTTCCTACATAGAGGCTAAGGTAATTGAAGAATCTGCCATTTGATTCTCATCCCGGATGACATGCCGAAATAGAATTTTCTTGAATTTTGTGGGCATCTCCCATAATTCATCAAGATACGGTCAAAGCGACTCCTCCTTGATTTCTTAATATCTGACGACTTACCGAATAACTAGGGCAGAATCACTAGTGATAGTTACTTTCATTGCCCCAGCATTTCTCAAAGCTTTCATACCAAAGAGGCACCCATCATATTCTACTCCATTATTAGTGATGGGAGGCTTAGAGAGTGGGATGATCTCATTTTGCGACGTCACTAAGATAACCTCAAGACATGCCCCTTGACGTTTCATAGCTCTATCAAATAACATTGTCCACTCTACATTCATTGACTCTACGGTCGCTAACTGCTTATCAGGAAAATCCAAGTTTTCAACATAGTCGGAGTCAAGGGCTTGATTAGCGAGGAGTTTGGTGACTTTAGACCCTTAATCACCTTCTTTGGGAGATATACAATATCTAATTCAAAGAGGAGAAGTAACCAGCGAGAGAGCTTGCTGGCTAATATCGGGGATTGACATGAATACTTCATTGGATCGATCTTAGCCACTGCCTAGATTTTGTATGACTAGAAGTAGTGCTTGAGCTTTTTAGTGATATAGACCATTGTCATGCATGTCTTCTCGATAATAGTATATCGACTTTCATACTCAAGAAGCTTCTTGCTTAGATATTACACTACGTGCTTGCACTTATTTTCTTGCTCTTGGATAAGCATTGTCCCTATTGAGCATTCTTCGATAGCCAAGAATAGAATGAGAGGCTTGCCAGGAGACGACGGCTTTAAAACTAGTGGATTGATCAAATAAGTCTTAATTCAGTCAAAGGGCAACTAACATTGTTCATTTGAGACTATCAGCTATTGCTTTCTTAGTTGTTTGAATATCGGCTCACACATGGTAGTCAGTCGGGCTATGAAGCGACTAATGTATTGAAGGGACCCTAGAAAAGATCTCACTTCCTTCTCTATTTTAAAAGCTGGCATGTCATGGATAACCTTTATCTTATCCATATCCATCTTAATTCCTCTTTGACTCATTATGTGCCCAAGCAATTCGCCAGATGTCACACCAAAGATGGATTTCTTCGAATTAAAGCGTAAGTTTTACTTCTGTATCTTGGTGAGGAAATGATATAGTAGCTCATGATGCTCTTCTTTGGTTGCAAATTTAACAAGCTTATCATCAACTTAGACTTTGACCTTCTTGTCGATCATATCATAGAGTAAAATCGTCAAAGTCCGCTGGTAAGTTGCGCTAGCATTTTTCAAACAAAACGGTATAACTTTGTAATAGTACACACCCTATTCGGTTATGAAAGCCATTTTGACTTTATTGTTAATATCTGTCAGAACTTGGTTATAGACTAAAAAGCCATCCATGAAAGAGTACATTGTGGCCCTTGCTGCACTGTCTACCAACACATTAACATGGGTAACAAGTCATCCTTTAGCGATGCCTTATTCAGATATCTGAAATCTACGCAGACCCTCACTTTCCCATCCTTCTTGTCTATGGGGATAATATTTGCGAGCCGTGTCGGATATTCAACAACCTCAAGGAATTTGGCTTCTAGCTACTTCGCCATTTCTACTTTAACTTTATTGATCCATTCTGGATGTAGTTTCTGCTTCATTAGCCTGAACTTTGGATCATTCTAAATACAATGCCCCGCTATCTCTCTATCGACACTGGACATGTCTTCATAAGACTAAGAAAATGCGCTCACATGACGCCTAAACACATTTTCAATCTCTCTTTTTTCATTAGGGTTTAAATAATTGGATATGGTTACCATTTTAGGCGATTCATTTGTATCTAAATTAATTTCATGCAAAGATACATTGTGAATGATAAAGGCATTATGAGTGCTAACATATGAATGTATGATGCCATCAGGTAGAACATTGAACAAATAAGTGAAGTCTGGATCTTTCATTTCATAAAAAGCCTTACAAGTTGAATTGTTTACATCATAAATGCTAGAAATGTTAAAAATTACATCATCTTCAAATTCATCCTACACATGCAGAGGGTTTTCATTGATAGCTTCCTCATGATTAGCCTTCAGGTTTGGGCTTGTCTTGGTCTTCGGTGGTGCTAACGACTAGGCAGGTGGAGCGACCATCCTTAGAGTAGTAGGCACAAACTAATCCCTTTGACGGTAGCAACGGTTGAAGCAATAGTAGTTGGGGTAGCTCGAAGATAAGTGAGGGGTCCATTGAGGATAGTAGAAGATGCACTCATAGTAGGAGCAACAACAAAAATAACATGATAACCAACAACATGATTAACAGATAAAGGGGCCGAGGAGGAGCCCTCCCCATAAGGAGTGGTGATAGGGAATGAAGGAGTAATTGTAGGAGGAAGATTTCCCTCAAGTGACTCATTATGAGAGTCAATCAACATACCCTCTAGGTCTAGCACTAGATCCATATCCTGAATTTGGCTACACTTTATATTCCTTTTCTTTGCATCTTCGACAATGACCTTAGCTAGTTTTGAACTATGACAGTGATCGGGCCTCCTTTAGTCTCAACCTCTTTCCATTTTTCTCCTCATCAAGATAGTAAGAGAATGAGTGAGGGATTCTACAGCAGCTTCAATTTCCTCATCCATAGAACTGGGAGAAATATCATCAATTGTTTACTCGAAAGTCTTTTTACACTCAATGACTTCCATTACCGCCTTCCCTTTCTCATTATCAATAGTAAGATAAGGGGTGATAGGGGTTACGTCTCGAAGCATCTCTTGGCCCAACAGAAAATAACTCTTATAGCAGAAAATATCATTGAAAATTTTGAATCTTGGCCACATCAAGCCCTCATGTTCCACAAGCTCTACTTGGCCAACATAAGGCACTTGTCCACACTTGTACACACTCACCATATTATAGAAGAGTGGCTTCTTATGCTTATAAATCTTGTTGTGTGGGTGGACGAAGCCCAGCCCAAAGCAAGGACAAGAAGCTTTGGCTCTATAGCTTCTAAGATACCCTGATGATTTTTGCCCAAGCCCTTCCCAGGAACAATGTAACCAAACCTCTTCATTAATTTCCCCATACTCGGTTGGAAATGGAGATGGTAGGTAGGTACTTTATTCTTTTCTTTACAGATAGTAGCTACACAGAGTGCATATTCTTTTTCTTCAAAGGTTGATGCGTCCAAGATTGAATCCTCGTCAACATCTATGGGGAAAATATTTTCTGTGATGGTAGAACTTAATCTTTAGGTTAAGGGTGGAAGGGACAGCTCCGATCGAATGAACCCATGACCTACCCAAAAGCAACGAGTAGGTGACTGGGATATCAAGAATGATGAACACAACCTGGGACTTCACTCCCTCATAATGATTTCGATCTTAAAAAATCCAACCACTCCCCTCTTTGTATTGTCATAAGTGTGAATAATGCTGGTAGATTTAGCAAGCATGGACTCATTAAGGCCAAAATGGGGGAGGACCTTAAGAGGATAAAGGTTAAGGGAGGATCCATCATCCAGCATTACACAAGGTATTGCCCACCCAAAAATCTAGACCTTGGTGAAAAGGGCCTTATTAGTCTTCTGAAACTCGACAGGATGATCTAACTAGTCAAAATTAATAACCCTAGGCTTTTCTTTCATCGAAAACCCTTTGCTGATAGTAAAACACATCTCAACGATCGAAGTGGTTGGAGTTGGGTCCATTTCTAGTAGTTTTTAGACTAGGCCTCTTCTATGGGCATCGAAAAGGGTGAGTAGTTTCCATATGCTGAGCTTAACCTGGGTGTTCTCAAGCTAGTTAATTAGGGGAGAACCTTTAATGATGCTTCTTTGAACTACATAGGGAGGGAGGATCATCGAAGGTAAGCTCCATGTCTTTCTTGGCTGCTTAGCTTTTAATTGCTCTGATTGATATGGTTGGTATACTCAGCCACTCCTCGTTACACGTAGGACTCTCTCCTTTAGAACCCTTGTCTTTATACAAGATTGAAAAGGATAACTAGGAATAGGATACAATATGGAGACATATTTTAGCTCGTAGCTATCTAGAGCAACAGGGTCCAGACTCATAGAGACTACCTCTTGAACTTTCATGGCTTTCTTATTGCTGGATTTTAACACATAGTTGTCATTATCGATTGGACCAGGTTGATTGCTCCCAATCACATCAACATGTTTTATCTCTCCATCTAGGATATTAAAAGTAGATTCATTTTCAAATGTCAGCCCTTGGGACACATAATTAACACCTAGGTTAGATTACAGAAGTATATCAAATACAAAGCTCGAATGGAGGCCAGTCCTAACTACATTAACCCTGTTTAGGTATCTCTTTGACTATGCGCTCAATCTTTTTTACCTTCTCAAAGATATCAACATAGCTATCAAAGTCATAAAGCTCTAAGTATTGTCAAATATTCGGGATATAGACCCCCATTCAAAAAACCGAACTCCATTTTGAAACTTATGCTCGGGTGGAGTATCACTTTAATAGTAATCCATCTCTGGCAGTTGGCGTTGAATGACTCGTAATACCTTTACCTTCAAGCATAGAGCTCGTGGACATCAATCCTAGGCTTCTCATTATAGATGAACTTAATTTGAAATTCACAAGACAATGCCTCTTAGTTCTTCCTTATGTTGCATGGCAAGCTCATATACCACTAAAAAGACATTCCATCTAAGGAGCATGAGAACATCATGGACAAAGTTGAGTCGGAGAGGCCTTGCACTTTCAAGATGGCCTCAAAGCGAATGATATAGAAGGTTGGAGATCCCTCCTTTTTATAGATAGGAATCCTGGCCATATTGAAACTTGGCTCAAAAGACCTAGGGGGAGGTAGGCCATCCACAAAACTTGCTTCATATTCCAAAGCTCCTATCACAAAATTCCGAGGCAAGCTAATGCCCATAACCATCACTTGTTGTATCTCCTCCTCTCTTTCCCTTTTCAGCTGGTGAAAGACATACTCTAGGGTTATACTTGAATTAACTTTCCCTACATTATTATCGAATTAGGATAAAGGGTTAGACACAGTACTTGGCTTCAACGCCGGGCTATGAATTTTCTTCTCCATTACCAATTTCTAAATTATCTATAGAAGAGCATCATAGTTGTTGGTGTGTTGCCCTTGAGCCACATAATACATGTAGAAAGTACTCCATTCGTTCACCTTTGGAGGCAAAAAGGGCTTAAGATTATCGAGAAATTTGAGCTTCCGGAGCTTGGAAAACTACTACGTCAAATTCAAGACAAAGGGAGAGATTCCATGGTGAATGTCCATGGTAGGTCGGACCATGGAGATTTCGTAGGGATATACGACTTAGATTGTAGTTTACGAGCCAGACTACTTAGGCTTTGTGGGGGTGGGAGTGGAAGCTGATTTATCATTTAACTTTCTATGCCAAGTCTTTTGCTGACTTACTCTGGTTGTATGCATTAGCCCATGAATTCTCTCCAGTTTTTCAGCTTTCACATGAACTTCAATATAACTAGAGAATTCATCCGTGCCCAATTTCATTTTGTAAAATGGCAACGGCCCCATCGATCAGCTTTACTCATCTCGAAAAGATTGAGCCTATCCTTGAGCAAGACCTACATGGCCATCCACCTCTCGTTGCAGGCCTTGAAAGTTTCTTTAGGCCTTTGCTTCACAGCCTCAAGATTTTGGATTGTCATCTTCATTTGGCTATGGAAGCCATACTACATGATAAATGCCTTAAAATGGTGCGACCAATCATTCGCTATATTATTGGGGAGGTTATTGAACCATTCATCAGCTAGAACATCCAAGGTAGTAATGGACATATGAGCAAGAATTTTGACGCTCAACTTTCTAGATCTCATTACAATCTGGTAGTTTTTGATATGTGAGAGAGGATAGCCCAAAACCTTATAACATACCAATTTTAGCATCACAAAATTTTCTGGGACCCAATATTCATCCGTGAGAGAGCTTGTTTATTGAGCATAAGCTTGAAGAGGACTTCTTGTGAGGCTAATAATTACGGCCATAAATTCACCAACTCGGGGGAGAGTCTATGAGAAATCGATCCCTCAACTCCTTGGAAATACACATTAGAATTGTGAGTCTCAATTGCGGTTGTTCGAAAAGTAGGAGGCTGAACATGAGTTGTGCCCCTTTCCAAGAATAAGAATTGCGACACATTTTTTAGCTGTTGGAAATTCTGAAACTGATTCCCAAAGATAGCTGACTTAGTGTAGGAATTTTGAAAGAGAGTCCCCCTTGGATGGGCAAAGATAGTGCTTGAGTTATGAACCCTTGCGAAGATGGCACATTGATTACAGGAAAGAACGGCTGAGACCTTGAGCTGAAATAAGCAGGTGAAGAATTCATGAAAGGAGTGACATTCATAGGCCAAATAGTAGTTTCAAAAACCCCTTCGATAAAAGAATTGGGTGCGGCTTTCCCAAGAATATTATACTGGAAGACATTATAAGAACTCTCGATAGGACAGATCTAGTAGTGTGAACCCTAACCCTGAAGAAGATGACCAAATTACCTTGACCCGGATGCTAGATGGTACTCATTTCCTTGGTTCAAGAGAGAACCCTGATTAGCTTGCAAAGAAGGATCATGCCTTTGATTAGCAGTGGGATAAACTCCATTAGTGGGAGAGAGCTCGAATTCGAATCCTATAAAAATTCCTCTCCTCGACTTATAGTGCCCTCATAGATGCTTGGAGGGTGGCATGGAATTGTAGACTAGAAAACATTCTAATCAACACTACATCTGAGTTTGTCCTATATCCGGACTGAGGACCTCCCCCTTGATTGGGATCGATCGAATTCCTAATACTATTTACCTACGATAAATTTAAGCATGGTATCTGACTACAAGAAAATGACTAACTGGCTGAAGCTTGCAACTAACCCTTGTTGCACTTTTTTAGCACCGAGCATGAATACTAGTGTTAAGAGTGGCAAGCTAGAGTATCGTATCCCACAAGGAGGTCTTTATATTACTTTGCACTTATCATGATAAACGGGACAATGGTGAGGTAAATGTGATTTCTTAAAAAGGAGGATTTTATTGAGTATTAAAGACTTACAATAATAGTCAAAACATAATTAAAGAGTGATTTCAGTTGATTATTAAAGGATTCAAGTTCAGTCTACCCAAAAAACAATCTAAGATAATCTTCCCTAGTTTTAGTTGAAACCTTGCTCAGCAATCCAATTCCAAGGTCTCTTAACCTTAATTCCCTAAACAGCCTACTAAGCTAGTTTAGTTTCTTGCTAAGCGAAACACGCTTCACCTTTCAGTCCTTCATATGAATAACAAAGTAGCATTAAATTTAGTTAAGCATTCATCAAAGTAAAACCCAAGGCATACAAACATTTATCTTTCGATCTCATAAAGTGTATGTGTATGAAGGTCTTATGTGTTAAACAGATCACCTTTCAGTCCTTACTATTCAACACTAAGCATAAAAGTGATCAAGTTTCATCTAACAATAAAGCATTCTTCACACAAATATTCAAGCCAAGCAATGGAAAATATACTTTATAGCAGGGGAAGATCTCCTTAAATTGCCTTTTTATAGGGAAAACTTCACTTGATGGTGGACTACTCACCCATCTTCATTAATTGCACAACTAAAACCATCAATGAAGAAAGCTTGAAGAATAATAAAAAATGGTAGAGAAAGAAGAGAGAAAAAGTAGATAGATAATTGGATAATGGAGGGAGAAATTATCCTTAAGGGGTATATCTCTTACTTTCCTGCCAAAGGGCACATGACCCTAAAAATTTCAAAAGGGCAAAATAAATTTCAACCACATATTTGGCCAACAATATTTAGATATTGTTCTTACAAATAATAAAATGATGCCCACTTGCTACAAGGGGTAACTAAAACCAAACTAAGTTTACTAAAAGCAAACTAATCCAATTCCTTCCCAACCAAAGCCTCCTCTCTCTCTTTGGTGATGTTAGCAACGGTTAGCAATGGTCTTCCCTCCTAGCGATGTCCTTTCCTTCCAGCTTCACTACCCTTTATCTGCTCTGACTAGGAGGTCTCCTTCTCTAAGAGAAAACCTGAAATACATGAAGACCTTAATAACATATGATCAATTATACTTAATTTTAACTAGGTTAGTTCTAGCTTTTAATGACATATTTTCTATCTATCAAACATCCCCATTCTTAAACATTGCTTACCCTCAAGAAATTCATGCAAAGACTAAGTAGTCACAAAAATTAACTCATTCAATCATGTCAACTAAGTGCAAACTAGCAAATAAGGAGTAAACCAAAAGAAATAGAATGTCAAGAAAAAGGAGAAGAGGCCTTCAAATCAGAGACTCTTTACTAACTATGAAAAAGCATTCAACTTGCAAAAGCTTAAAGTTCTTGAATCAATCAGCATCAAACTAGAAGACCTTATGATACAATGTTTAAAGGTACAACTTTGAGGAGGATTTCATTTATTCAACAAGGTCAAACTACACAATGCCATAGGCTTGTTAATCGATCTAGTTTCCACCACGGAAAGGTGAAAAGGGCTCATACTATCCAGAGGTCTTTAAAGTGTAGGCTAGGTTTGGGGTAGAATGTGGAAGGGAAATTTTTTAGTTAAATGAACTTAACAATACTTTCTTGATTTTTGCAGATTTCAGCCAAAATTAAAGGACTTCATGTATGGAATTTTCAAGTCTTTAGGGAAATCTCAACTTATTACTTTTGGAACTTGAAGCACACAACCTTGTATATTAATTTCTTTGTCTTTCTATTCTAAATAGATAAAGGAAGGATTTGATTAACTTTTTGTTCTTTTATTGTGAGATGTTCCTAGTATTGATGAAGATTTTGTTGGCACAGTCTCAGATAAGGGTTTCTTTACAATTTAAAGTTCTTCTTCTTTTATTCATTTTCTTTGCAGTTGTAAAAGTTCATGGGAGATTTTCGGGATTCAAAGTGATTGGAAGGGGTTATTGATGTGTAAAAACAATGAAGGGTTTCAAGCTCAAAAGGGGAAATCTAAGGTTGATGAAAGGGTAGGTTGATTTAAGCTAAAGGGGAAAACCTAATTGCCTCTATCATCTAGCATGAGATTTCAGCTGTGGTCTTAACTAGACTAATACAACATAGCATTTAATGTATTTACCATAACAAGTTCTAGCTTTGGCAACAAGACCTTGTCCTCTCATCAATAAAATTTTTAATTAGGCTCAAATCCTCACTTATTGGGTATGCTGAAGATCTTTTGCTATAGGTTTGATGAAAAAATTAAAAATTTTGACCCTTTTTCATGCTAAAACAAGTTAAAAACAATTATTCAGTTTCAAAATTCTCAAACTCTCTTTCTAGCATGTTGTTTTCCTAACATTGACTCAAAATCGACTAGTTATAACTTACTTTCAAATTGAACTAATAGCAATGCAATCAACTTCATCCTATTATGAACCAAATCAAGCAAGCAAGTTCAAATATTACAAGGTTGTCATCAGGAAGCATCATCATTAAAATAGTAAACCACTAAAAGGCAAGAACTTGACACACGCAGATTTCTTTCACAAATAACAAATTCACAAGGCCAACAAGATTTCATGTTCTCAAAATCAACAAGTTCAAGTTCTCAACCTACCATCCCCATAATTAAAATTTCCTTAGTCCCCAAAGTAATCCAAATAATACATTAATCATGCATAGGAATTTAAGTGAGATCTTGAACTGAAAGAGAAATGAGAGAAAACTCATTGATATCGTTCACCGTGAGGAGGGGTAAGAGGGCTTCATCATTCTTGGGGTTGGGAGGAGACCTCCTCATCTCCTTCCTGTATGTCCTCCTATGAGCGGGCGACATGGAGTGGTGGGCCAAGAGTGCACGGAGATGAGAGGCACGATCCACCGGGGTGTTTGAAAAAGTGTACCGGGTTGGGGACTCGGAAAGGTTTGGTAGAGATAGCGAAAGCATCTTTTAGATAGGTCAAACCCGAATCCACCGTCTCTTAGAGTAGAGTCGCCACCTAGATTAGCTCTTTCCAGGAATTAGAGTCCTGTGAGGCTTAATGTCTGGGGGATGGCCCACTAAGACACAGAGATTCGGATTTGGGATAAGTTGCTTATTTCTCATTGGATCACATTATATTACATCTACAAAAAGTCGTATTCTCTTAATTGTGCATATTCGCACTTAAGTCTTTTTAAAGTTATGTGCATGATTCACATATAGACGAATAATAAATCCATCCACAAAACAATAAGTAAATGTGGAAAGTAAATGCAGAAAAGTAAAGATTACAAAAATTACAAAACCTAGGGGGATGCAACCGCCCGCCTAATCTATTAATTACAATTTTCGTAAAAATAATTACAATACCCGAAGGAAAATAAATCCTAGGCATACATCTAACATGCACCCACAAAGGTTAGCACGAGATACGACACATATGTTTAGATTTGCTTTTGCGAAGGCCTGTGTGGCCTAATTAAAACATCGATGTTTTGAAGTTATTAATTTAAATAAAAATTGGTTCATTTTTATTTACACGTATATTGGTCAATTTTATTAATAAAAATGACCGCATGAAAAAGTGTGAGGCCTGTTATCCGGGAATATGTTTTATTCCCTTCGTGAGGGTATTCTAACATAAGAATAATAAAATAAAAAAAAGAAACTAAGATGAAGAAGAGAATTACAACATTATTTACATAATAAAAGAAATAAAAATATTCCTAGGTTCACATGTAGAACAACATCGGAAACACGAGATAAAGCAACTTTAGGAACTCATAGGCTTACCCTTTCGATATGAATCCAATTCGGCGTATCCATTTGATCCCCGGGAACGTTCCTCTTTCGTTTTGATTTAATTGTGGTTTAATGTGGAAAAATAAGTGTTTATTTATCCAAAAAATAATCAGACTCTGGTTCTAAATTTGTTTTAGACCCGAGAATATATAAGAATTTAAGAAGAAAAGTAGATGAAAGAAATTTAATTTGAAGATGAAGAGTTTTGGAATCCAAACGTGTTTTAGATCCGAATTATTTAAGAAAGTTTGAAAGAAAATATTTTGTAGTTTTTTCCTTTGAAAATTAGATTTTTCTCTGAATTTTCGAGCCCCCATCAATCCAAAATAGTCTGACTATTTATAGGAAAAAACCCAAAAAATCCAATAAAGGCAACAAAGTTTCAGCGACCTCGCTAAACTCTTTGGCGAGGGTGGGCCAAATTTGGTCCATGGTTTATATATTTTTTTAATTTTTTTTCTTTTAAAA
>CATIWQ010221282.1:0-13546 GCA_949673415.1 Euphorbia schlechtendalii | reverse complement strand
TGCATAAAAAATAACTACATACCACGTGAAATCTTTTATATGAAGTATAAAATGACTCTAAACCACATCGTTTTATGAGTAAAAATATCAAGATAATAAGTGTAATTATACACTTATCAATGCTAATGTGCAATAAATAACAAGAAAGTGGATAAGTTGTAAAGAAAGTGGATGAAGCTGTCAACAAGGTGGATAAATCACTGCTCAACATGGATGTGTGGAGTGATAAACTCAACTCAGCTTGCGCTCTTGTAAAGACGAATCCTGAAGATGCATGAAAAACTCTCAACAATGGTATATCTATGCACAAAAGTTGAATAACCTGGTAGAAAAAATCAATGAGCTTCAACTCAAAGTTCAACGGCTGGTGGAGACCGGAGAGCTTGATGCAAATGACATAGATTACATAGCGAAAACTGTTAATCTAATGTGCTCAAGAATTGTTGAGATAAAAACCAAGTTGAAGATCACATTATCAGTAGTTGATTTCAGAGTTCTTCTACAATTCTTTCAACAACTTTCTTGCCAATGATTTGATCAGATTACTCATCTCTCAAGGTATAATCATTTGTTGTTACAAGAGCTTCATGAGTAAGAGGTTCTTTAACCGCAAGGAAAAGAGTAGTTAGAGAATGATATATAATCAGTTATCATAGGAAAGTAGGAGGATTTTCAAACTGCAATATACTCCTTTAATGCTTGGTTAAATCAGATTGTGATGGAGTAGATAATAAAGGGGGGGAACGTAGTTGAAGATGCTCGCAAAGCTGCTCAACAACAAAAATCAAATATCCAACCAAGACCGCAACGTCTACTAGAGCAACAAAATCCAAGGATCTCACCAAGAGGTGAAGGCTCATCTTCTCAACAAAATACTAGAGGGCGTGACCCCAAGATGCGTAGTGTTCGCCACTTTTCTACTGATAAGTTTAATCAATAATGGTTCCAAAATCTCGTGAGCTGTTGGCCATTCAACTACGCCAAAAACATGTTCACAAATAAATGTAGGTGTTGTCAATACCTCTTATCACGTAGAAAAATGATGATAACTGTAAGTATACAGTTGCGATGTAGTTTTAAAAGATATCGAACCACAGGGAAGGAACCAGGTCTAAAGATATAAAAGGGAAAGATAACAATAAGGAAATAAAAATAGAATTAATATTTTTGGGTAGGAAGATTAGAATGAACAGTTGAGAAAATATAGATGTGGAAGATTAGAAACTCTAAGCGTAGAGATTTTTCATTACGAACAAGTATAGCAGAGAAAACATGCAAGTTTAAAAAAGATGTTTCGATTCTCTAGATTATCTAACAGACTCGGTTAAAAACACTCAGATGTTCAATGATTCGCCGTAGAGCAACATATGAAATGACTTTTCTAAGTCTAGCGCAAACGAATTAAGACAATTATGAAAACCTAGACAACATCAACACTATGCTTAGTACGAGTCACTCTCACATAGCCACATTTAGCAAGTTACCTAAAAAGCGTTATATCAAAGTTCCAGTGATTATACACGATATCGTTAAACCTGAAACTACTCTTAAAATTAACTCAAACGCATATAACTTGATTAACATAAAAGACTTAGCACGAAATACGTAATATGACATATAGACATATCATAAACTTTGAAATAGAAAGTATAAGTAGAAAGCAAAGCAAGTGTAAGCTAAAGTTGATCAAACCGTATCCACTATTTAATGGGAGTCGTCTATTCCCGCAATTCCTGCGTCTGCTTTGAATTCGGTCTCGGCCCGTACAGAACCTTCACTAGGATACTATTCTTTGCAAATATCGAATAAACGAATATTGAAGAATGAAAACTTTTATTGATAAGTGATTTGCAAGTACACTTATACAATAATAACTCGAATACGTAGAGAAATCTAGTGATCGAAACAAGGATTCGAATCACTTAAACATTTTCTTGCTATCACTTTGGAACGTAGCGATTCTAACTACACACAAACTTACTTTTTCTAATTCTAATGCCACCTTTTGCACTCTGGTGTTGCACTTCTTAAATGCCACCTGAATCCACAAAATTTGTGAGATTTGGAGCCCTATTTATAGAGTTTGAAGGGTTACGTCTATCCAAACGAAGAGTCACATTCGTTGGTGAAAGATTGCATCTCTTCAATGTGATTGGTTGAGAGGCTTTGATTCAATCCACAATGGATAGGCTCCTTTTCATGATTGGTTGACTCCTGATAAGTGTCTTTGACAGCTTTGATTCTTCGCCAAATCTTCAAGTTCCACACATCATTTTGCACATTTTTCACTCTTTTTTCATAGAATTCCACTTTAGTTTATTTTACTCCCAAGATTTACCTAGTATCTGCATTTGCATAAAAAATAACTACATACCACGGGAAATCTTTTATATGAAGTATAAAAATGACTAAAACTATAGTGTTTATTGTATAAAATTTATATGATAATAAGTGTAATTATACACTTATCACTCTCATTTGAAGATCATCGGATGGTCGATGATTGTGTGATTCAAGAATAAAAATCCTGAAAAGTCATCATTATAAAATGCGTGAGCTGGTACAAAATCCCGTGCTCACAACTACCCCTCGTGTGATCATCATTGGTTGTATAACCAGTATGATCACACGAAATGGAGCGGGGGGATTGAGAATATACCTGATAGCTGCAGTCGGTGACATCTTTATCCCCGATCGGTGATGACATGGGCCTTCCTTTCTTATGCTATATCCTCATGGGATTGCTTGTTTCCTTCTTTGGAATCCCTTGGTGTCTTATGCCCCTTGCGGGTTGGTCAACCGTTCCTTTTTCCGGTATACCATTAGTAGTCGGCAACCGTTTCTTTCCTCGGTTGTGGTCATTGTATGCCCCTTGTGAGTTGACCTTCGGTTAATCGTTTGGAATTGCCGGAGAAGGGTGCTTGAATCCATTTCAAAGGCGACCCCTAGTGGAGGGATATCCAACAATTTCTTTCTTTGGTTGGTGGATGAGACTGTTTCTTTCTTTAGTCATCGAAATAACCATTTCCTTCTTCGACTGTACTTTGAATTTCCTTAGTAGGTTGTTGATTTATTTCCTATGACAAATCAGAGAAGAAGTGTAATATTAGTACATTTTATGATGAATGTTTTAATTATTTGATTGAGTTTATGCGAAGTAAAAATTTTTACCCCTTCAAAAATTAAAACATGATGAATAAATGAGTTTAATGAAAATTCAGGGATGTCCCAAAGACCGCTCCGTTGTTTTAGGAAGTTTTTGTGATGTTGCGATGTTGCTTGAACGGGGCCAAAGTAGTCATGAATTTACTAGGACGGTGCTGAAAACATTATGTATATGTTTATGAGAATGCATGATTTCAATCAATAATTATCAAGTGAGTAAACAAAGTTCGATTTATTCAAAAATTCAAAAGCCTAATGGGCGAAGTTGCTAAAAAGAACTAATTTATTACATCATCATGTGGTTATCTTCCAGTACTAGTGCCCTGCAGATTTTCCCTTGGATTCAAAGTGCTCCACCCTATCCGCCTTCTCAAACACTTCTTGATAGCTTGAAAAGATATCCGACCCAAACTTGTTTCTGTATAATGGCAGTGCGCCATCCTGAAGCTTGGTTATCATCTCATGTAGAGTTAAGCAAGCCTGAAGCCTGACTTGTATGGCCATCCAATGCCCATAGTAAGATTTGAAGCTCTAGCCATACTCTTGCCTTACAGCCTCCAAATGTTGCATTGTGGTTTCCATTTGAGTGTTGAAACCATAATGCCACATCATAGCCTGAGTAAGACTGTTCCAATTAGTAGCTAGTCTAGCGAAAGGTGACTATACCATTCATTGACTGGGTGGCCCAACATAAAGATGAAAAGCTTAGCCATCATCTATTCCCTGACCCGTAATGCCCTCATTATTGTTTGGTAATGCGTTAGGTGAGCGCACGGATCTCCAGATCCAACATACTTCTCAAATTGTGGCATTGCAAAGTTGGGTGGCAAGTTGTGTTCGACCCCGACTACTAGCTGTGTAGGGTATGCATTCATGAGATGGCCGCCATGAGTGGCCAGGAACTATTGACACAATTTTGCCATGCCTGGTAGTTGGAGGATGGAATTCCCAGTGCTTGGATAAAAGCCATATTGCCCATGGGAAAACGCCTTAAAAATGGGTAGTTGAGGTCCCTAGCACTATGAGGAAATTGACGTACTCCAACTAGGAGTATGCTGTTGGGTCATTACTTAATAAAAAGGCTCTGGTACGAACGCTGGTTGGCTAAGCTGCCCCGGGAGAATTGGTTCTTGGATTATTGCTGGAAAGGATTGGCAAAGTTATATCCTGGTTGACCAATTTGAGCATGATTCTAGTTCAGCTGACTTTGTCCTTCCCTGAACTAGTAAAAGGTCATAGGAGCTAGGTGCACAATATGAAAAGTAGAAGGTCCTCTTATTCTATGTTGACTAGTTAGATAGTCATTATTAAGGGTGACCTCCGAGCTAGACACTACATTCTAAACCCTCCCAACGTGCCGATGGATAAGCGATGCTAGTTGGTCTCTATTTGCGAAGGCATTCAGGGTAGCTGTAATCTCGGTGCTCACTAATGACTAATTTATCTATTGAGGGCCTTGTCCCGTAAGAAAGGGGTGACCCTCCCCTATAGCTTCGTCTCATAGATCGGTCATCCTATCAAAATTGAAAGATGCACGTTGAACTGAATCTAAATCTGAACCCGAGTCCTCACTTGAGTCAGTGTGCGGAACCCCCTCCAAATTGGCCATGATCAAAGAATTGTGGACCAAGCGATGAGCCATGCCCCTTTGATACATGAGTAGAAGGTTAGACCATGCATGTAAGATTCGTGATGTTATTCATTATGTGAAAAGTGCATGACATGTTCATGTTTTGGCTACATTCATAAGGGATTAACATACCTTGATGGGAGGTAAATAATGTGTTTGTCAATCCATTTGAAACAAGTAGGTCAGTCGTTAGATAAAATAGGTGAAAATGAAAATTTAACTTCAGGGGATGGATTTGAGATCTGTACGATGTCCGTGCAACATCTTAACGTGAATGGTTTATATGGAGTGACAAAATTACTGTGTGGTAATAGGTCAATAGTTTGAGATTTTGTACTTTGACTAGATCTCATGGAATGAGGAGGTCATAATTATTTCGAGTAAGCAGTGGAGCATACCATGATGAAATCGAATAAAATTTAAATAAGATGAAAATAACCACCGTATGTAGATATTGAATTATTTGGTTGTTTTGCCCAATTAGGGTGGAGTTTTGGATGCTAGTGTGGTCATCACATTTTGAGGATATGCGATGATGCATGAATAATTACCTTGTGTGGGTGAATGATTCAGATATTAAGCGTATACCCTTGAAGATTTGGTAAGGTAGGACTTCTGAAATAAGTTCACCCCATGTGGGCTTAGGTTCAGCTCTCAGTAGGGACATCACCTGATGTGGGGAAAAATGGTTTGGGTAGGTATTTGCCCCCGTTTGGTCTATGTGGTATGTGTGATTGCCCCGTTTAGGCTATGTGGTATGTGTGATTGCCCCGTGTGGGTTATGAGTTGGATGTCAAGTGGACATCTGAAAGGTAATGTGTGGGATATGTTAGCTAAGTGTCAGATGTCAAGTGGACATCTCGTTGAAAAATGGATAAATGATGCTTCATGATTCTAATTGGTTTAATTGTTATCCTAGGGTGACACGATCTCTAGTGTCATCTAATCCTAAGTGTATGTGATATCACTTTGGTAACATGATGATGAGAAGATTCTATGTTACATCATTTTAACATTATGAGTGTGTGCATTCGAGTGTCTACACTAAGATTCATGGTTAGCATGGCATATTTGTACAATGCATGATGAATCAAAATTAGTAAACACGTAGCAACTTCCAACCATACAACTCCTGCGCATAGGGTTTTTGGCTAGCCTCTATCCTAAGTTTTGTTCATCTTAGTACCATAGGGATACTAAGGAGCGCACTTGCAGGGAAATATAATGCATGATTGTTTGTTAGGTAACACCCTAAGGAAAATGCCTACGGCTTATTTATATGAGGTTTGTGAGTGGTTTGCTGATGTAGAAGGTTCTTATTGCACTAAAATGCACTCCAAGCCTCTCCCCAAATGGGTTCTAACGAGGGAGGTACATGCGATATAGCAACAAATGCTCCACCCGCTCAATTATTACTATTCTCAAGGAGGTAGAATAGTATAAGAGAAAGCTTTGTGGTAATAGGGTACCTTAGACTTACGGGGCTAATCCCCTCTATTGCAATGCAAAATTATGAATTTCATAATTAAGAAAATACGGAATAATATGATTAATAATTTTAGGCAGTTATCCAAAATCTAAAACATTTGAAAAAAAATTTAAGAAAAATCCCTAGCGGATTCGCCACTGTGAGTGAACAATAGGGAGCGATTGGCCGAGAGCGCGCGATCCACCGGGGTGTTTTTGTTAACGATAATAATTATCGGGTCGTGAACCCGGAAGGTTTGAAAGAGAAAGTGAAAACATTTTTTAGATTGGTCAAAACCGAATCTGTCATCTCTTAGTGTAGAGTCGCCACCTGAATTAGCTCTTCCAGGAATTAAAGTCCTGTGAGGCTTAATGTCCGGAGGACAGCCCACTAAGATACAGAGATTCGGATTGGGATAAGTTGCTTACTTCTTATTGGATCACATTAAGAAGTATTGGATCACATTAAATTACATCTACAAAAAATCATATTTCTTAGTTGTGCACATTCGTACTTATATCATTTTCGAGTTTATGATGTATGATTTGCACATTTTTGGGAAGCGATAAATCCATACATGAAGCAATAAATAAATGTGGAAAAGTAAAGATTAAGATTACAAAACCTCGGGAGATTCAATTGCCTGCCTAATATATTAATTACACTTCCCAAAAAATAATTGAAATTTGCGATACCCAAAAGGATTGTAAAATCCTAGACATACATCTAATCCTAATCTACCTGCACCCATAAAGGTTAGAACAAGATATGGCACAATATTTGCACGTATGTTCGATTTAATTTTGAGAAGGCTCGTGCAGCCTAATTAAATACCGACGGTTAAAAATTCTTATTTTAGAATAAAACAATTCATTTTATTAACAAATATGTTGCTTATTTTAATTAATGAAAATGATTGCATGGCAATAATGTGAGGTTTGTTATCCAAGAATAATTTTAATTTCCTTCGTGGGGGTATTCTAACATGTATTTTATAATTAAATAAATAAAAAAATTAATTCAAAGCATAAAAGAAAGTTATATAATAAAATAATGACAAATAAATAAATAAATAAAAGTTAATAAAATATAATTTAAAGGAATAAAATAAATCATAGGTCGAAGACGAAAATCGAGTTCGTCTCAATATTTGGGAGAAAATAAAAATAAATATAAAAATATAATACATAGGAAAAAGCAGCTCCAGGAACTCAGAAGTTTTTTTTATTTCGTTGCGAATCCACGTAGACAAATCCATTTGATCTTTGGGAGTGCTCCTCGTTTGTTTTGATTTAATTTGTGTGAAAATATATTATTTTAAACCTAAAAATATTTAGATTCGGACTCTAAATTTGTTTTAAGCTTGAAAATATCTTAGGTTTTTTGAGAAAAAAATGGAAAAAAATTGGTTTGAAAATAATAAAGTTTGGAATCCAAACGAGTTTTGAATCCGAATATAATCAAAAGATTTTTAAGAAAAATGTTGGAAAATCAAAATTATTTTACCAAGAAAATTAAAATTTTTCATCGATAAAAAATAAAATATTTTTTAGAGTTTTGTCAAGAAAAAAAGAAATTTTTTTCGATAATTTTTCCGTTCCCATTTACTGTTAATTCCCCTTATTTACATTGGGGGGGACCTGAGAAAAAAACAGATCCGCCCAAGTTTGGGCAAACATCAACCCGCCCAAATTTGGGCGAGGGCAAGGCTTACCCAAATTTGGGCGAGCTATTGTCCTTCCAAATTTGGGCGACCCGGTGCAGTTCACAATCGATTTTTTTAAAAAAATAAAATAAATATAACTTTGATTTACATATATATTTTATTAATATATTTCGGACCTTTAAATATTTATTTATGTCCTTAAAAATATTTTAAGCTTTTAAATTTTCACTTTGAGGCCTTTAAATATTTTTTTAGCGTCCTAAACATTTATTCAGGGCCCATAATATTATTTTTTAACGAGAAGAGCTCTCATTTGAAGATCATCGAATGGTCGAAGATTGTGTGATTCAAGGATAAAAATCCCAAAAAACCGTCATCATGGAACACGCGAGCTGGTACAAAATCTCGTGCTCACAATAGTTTTTGATATGTGAGCGAGGATTACCCACTCCCTTATAGCGCACTAATTCGGTCATCACGAAGTTTTTTGGGACCAAGCCTTCATCCTTGGGAGAGTTAGCCAGTTAAAGATAATCTTGGAGAGGACTAGCTTGAGAGGCTAAGAATTGTTTCCACAAATCCACCAATTTGGGGGAGAGTCTTGTGGAGTGGGTGCCTTAACCCCTTGCGCATAGATGTCTGAGTTATGAGACTCGATTGAGGTAGGCCGAAAAGTAGGTTGTTGGACATGTGTCATGCCCCTCAGTGATGCTAAGAATTGCGATTGATTATGAGGTTGTTGAAAACCTTGATTTTGAATTCTGAAGACAGTTGGCTTGGTGTAGGAATTATGAAATTGAGACACCCCTTGAATGGGCAAAGACAAGGGCTGAGTAGAGAACTCTTAGGATGACGTTGCATTGATTATAGGTAAGAGCGGTTGAGACCTTGAGCTAAAGAAAGCAAGAGAAGAACCCAAGAAAGGAATAACATTAACTGGCTGAATAGAAGTTCAGGAAACCCCTTACAAGAAATAATTGGGCGTGGCTCGCCCAGGCTCACTTTTCTAAAAGATAGAAGAATTCCTGACTAGTCGGCTTTGATAGCCCGGACCCTAACCAAGAGGAAAGTTAGCAAACTATCCTTAACAGGTTGCTAGATTGATCTGATGGCCTTGCAAAGAAGGAGCAAGCCCCTGATTAGTAGTGGGATAGACCCCATTAATAGAGGGATCTTGTATTCAGAAATCCTATCGGAGTTTCTCTCCTCGATGAGAATTACCCTCATAGATTCTTAAAGGGCTACATGGAATGCAAACTAGTGAGCATACTAGGCATTGCAACATCAAGTCCATCCCATTTGTGGGTAGAGGACCTCCCCCTTGGTTAGATTCGGTAAAGTTTAAGTATTTTTTACCCTCAATCGAATTGACCATAGTGTCGAATTTCGAGAAACTGATTAACTGATCGATGCTTACCATTGACCCCTCACTTGTAGCAAAGAAAGGACTATCCTCTTGAATAGCGTTGGGCACCAATAGAATGAGACACTCCTTAGGATGCACCCACGTTGAATGTCAAACAAGAGGAATCAGACTATGCATGTGTTGATGCTTATGAATTTATGATCCCTAGAAGATTTATCGAAAACTCGTGAAGCAAATATAATGACTCCTTCTAGCTTATTAGAGGTCAAGAGATCAATGTGGTCTCTCAAAAAGAATGAGTTTGAATAAAATTAATGGAATGATCTCATTTTCCTTAAAATAAAAGGATAAAGGGTGGTAAGCCTTACCATGGTTACATCCCTATGTCATGACTAAATGAGGACTTTATTTTTGGATAAGACAATATGTTATACACTTATGATAAATGAATGAATGAATGAATTAATGTTGATGTTTATTTAGTTTGCCAATGTGGGGAAATGAATGAGTTGAGTACTCGACTCAAATTAGGCATAGTTTCAGATGCATATTGGGCATTGTAAAATGTTTAGGATATGACATATTGATGCATTCCCTAAGGTGATGTGAGCTCGAGCATCTTTATGATTAATGTATATCATTGGGGTACATTATGATATTTAGGATTTATTTGTGATGTCATGATACTTCATGAGTGCTCTATAACCTTAAGCTAAAAAGAATGAGTGTGTGCGTAAATTGGTGTTTCCATAAAAGAAAGTTGTTAGTTTGATATATATGGTGTGAGATGTTATTTTATTTGCATATGTAATGAATGGAAAAGCATTTAACACATAACACAAAGAGTCTCCAAAAGCTCAAAATCTTACCTTTTGACGTAAATCAATGACTTTTGGAGCTAGAAACACAGAAAAAAGAGATCTCGAAGTCTTTTTGCTTGATATTTTGTTGGAAAAGTGATGGAAAACAAATTTTGGTGGGGGGAATAGGAAACCTAAGAGTTAGATTTTCAATTTATAATTCGAAGACCCGAAATGAAATGGGAGTTTTTAAAGAAAAATGTTGGAAAAAGAAAGTAGAGATATTTCATAGCTTCTCTCTCTAGAATTCTCTCTTTAAAATTTCCCAAAGAGGTAAAAACTTCTCATCTCTAGAAAATCTGATTTTTAGGCTTTTATAATAGTAGTTAGAAATGGTAATTAATGGTAGGTTAAGGGGAACTTTTTAGAAAGGTAATATAAAGTTAAGGGCAAAAGGGGAAAAAGATAAAGTTGGAGTGGCTAGCAAGATAGCCGTAACCGGCCTTGCCACATAGGCAAGACTGGAATTGATCATGAGTCGTCCAATGTGGATCGATATTAGCCCCTACCATCGGTAGGCCGATACCGGTCCAATGAGATTGGAACCGACCCGGTTTGAAAGGTTAGACCACTCTCAGCCGGTATTGGTTTGTAAGGTAGGACCGGTTTCGATTGGGACAAGGCAAGACAGGTTGATTTTTTTTTTGTGGTCTTTTTTTCGATGGTTTTTGGAAGGATTTTTGGGTAAGTTTTAGGTTGATTTTAAATGGTTTTGACTTTTGAAAAATCCAAGGATCTCCTCCAATTGTCTGGTGATAAGTGTATATTATACTTATTATCATTATAATTTTACACAATAAACACTATAGTTTAAGTCATTTTTACACTTCATATAAAATATTTCACGTGGTATGTATTTGTTTTTTATGCAAATGCAGATACTAGGTAAATCTTGGGAGTAAAATGAGCTAAAGTGGAATTCTATGAAAAAAGAGTGAAAAAGGTACAAAATGATGCATGGAACTTAAAGATTTGGCTTAGGATTGAAGCTGTCGAAGATCGGTGAAGTTACAAGGAGATTTCTGGAGAAAAACTCAACTCACGATCGCGACATTCATTCGCGATCGTGACTTGTTCACTTCAGAAATAGAATTCTTCCAACAAAGATTCACGGTCGCGACATGTACATCGTGGTCGCTACATGGACGGTTTTCTGGTATTATCTTCTTAACTACCAACTGCCAGATAAGCATGATCAACCACCATCAACTACCAACAAACAGACACCTATCAGGAGTCAACCAATCATGAAAAGGTGCCTATCCATTGTGGATTGAATCAAAGCCTCTCAACCAATCACATTGAAGAGATGCAACTTTCACCAATGGATGTGACTCTTCATTTAGATAGATGCAACCCTTTGAACTATATAAATATGGCTCCAATTATTCAACAATTTCATGCATCACAATGCAGTGAGATGGAGGGAAAATATTAAAGTGCATGAGAGAGATATAGTGTGTGTATAGATAGAGAGTTCGCTACGTTCAAATGCGTTATCGAGAAAATGTTTAAGTAATTCGAATCCTTGTGCCGATCACTAGATTTCTTTATATTCTCGAGCGATTGTTGTATAAGTGTACTTGCAAATCACTTATCAATAAAAGTTTTCATTCTTCAATATTCATTTATTCGATATTCTCAAAGAATAGCATCCTAGCAGAGGTTCTGTATGGGCCGAGACTGAATTCAAAGCAAACGTAGGAATTGTGAGAATTGATGACTCCCATTAAAGAGTGGATACAGTTTGATCGACTTTAGCTTTCACTTGCATACCTTAAACTTTTCTTTGCTTTCTACTCATACTTTCTATTTCGAAGTTTATGATATGTCTATGTGTCATAATGCGTATTTCGTGCTAAGTCTTTTATGTTAATCAAGTTATATGAGTTGGCGTTAATTTTAAGAGTAGTTTCGGGGTTAACGATATCGTGTATAATCACTGGCTCTATGATATAACGTTATTTAGTGAGCTAACATTTTTGGAATGGTAACTTGCTAAATGTGGCTATGTGAGAGCGACCCGTACTAAGCATAGTATTCATGTTATCCAGGTTTATATAATAATCTTATGTCATTTGCGCTAGGTTTAGAAAAGTTATTTAATGTGTTGCTCTGCGGTGAATTGTTGAACATCTGAGTGTGTTGAATTGGTTTGTTAGATTAGTTTAGTGTGTCATAACATCTTCGTTGATCTTGCATGTTTTCTCTGCTATACTTATTCATAGTGAAAATCTATTTATTTAGAGTCTGTAATCTATCAGATCTATATTTATTCAACTTTTCATTCTAACCCTCCTATCCAAAAATATCAACACATATTATTTTCTTTATCCGTTTTCCCTATTTGATCTTTAGAGCTAGTCCTTTCCTATGGGATCGATATCTTTTAAAACTACATCGCAACTGTATACTTATAGTTATAATCATTTTTCTATTTGATAAGAGGTACTGACAACACCTATACTTTACGTGAACAAGTTCTTGGTGCCGTTGATATTTAGCCAAACTCTTCATGTAAAAGTTATTAAACTTATCAGTAGAAAAGTGGCGAACAAGTTTTTGGCGCCGTTGCCGGGGAAGGAAAGTGCGTTCTAAGGATCAAGTCCGGGGAAGGTAAGTGCATTCTAGCGATCGAATTATCTGTGGAAGGCAATTATATTTAATACATTTGTTTTCTATGGTTTTCTAGGTACAAAGTCTAAAATTTGAAGAATTAAAGAAGTTCACGACCGTGACATACATCTCGCACTCGTAACGTTATCGATAAAACCATCTGTTCTTGTTTCGAAGGAAATCAATATTGCGGCAGGCCATCGCAATTGTAACATGGGCCCTGGATTCTCTTTCTCAATAGAACGAGTTTTATCTTTTCTTTACTGTTCTTTTTCATATTTTTAGACTAGTTAGTTGTTTGTTTAGTTTTTCATTTTGAATAATAAAATCTCTCATAATTAGGACATTATGTTCTTTAGAGTGGGTGGGGGGGCATTTGTGAAATATAAAAAAATTGAATAAAAAATCGAAGAATTTGAAAAATTTTCTTCATATTTTGTTAGTTATACATTATCATACTTACAATTGTCCAAGGTTATTGTGAGTGTTAGGTATTACAAGTTTGATGTTAGTGCACAACATTTACCAAATTAGCAAGGATGAGTGGTGAGTAACATTCGAGAGCAACATTCCAAGTAAGCTTTGATTTATATTTCGATGCAACATGAATTAGTATAAGTTATATAGTTTTAGTTTAATGCTTCCTATAAGTTTAAGTGGAGTAATATCTAATGGTATTCTTACTATGAGTTCTATATGCAAATCTCGAATAAGTCCTATAAGTATTGAGTGTGTTTAAAGTGTAGGGAAACTATAGCCATAATACTTTGAAATT